>NNCF01131279.1:51948-65562 GCA_002313205.1 Laupala kohalensis | reverse complement strand
CACAACCATACATAGAATACTCCTAAACAACATACCTGCATGTACAGATTGAGCGAATTATCTTCCACCTTAAATTCCCGCAATTGCCTTATAGCCTGATCTATAAAAGGCGCCAACAATTATCTTATATTTGTGAAATAAGTTTTCGCTGTATTTCCAAAACGGTGTGAGGTACAGAATTGCGGTTTACCAATCTGTACGTAGAATTACCTGAACAACAAAAATGCTTACATTCATATTTTCGAAATTTGAAGAAAACGAGAGTCAAGTGTGGTGTGCAAATTGAAGTCGGTAAGAGCTGTCCAGAAGTAGGTATATATTCCCAATACATTTAAAGTCAAATCTCAATGGTTTCGATGCATCAGTTTGTTCGTGAGTTATTGGGGGAACAAAATTCTCAACATACATACCCACACATACAACATACACACACACGACATTGAACATCATTGCAAAATTTGAAAATAGGCTCTTCTGGAGTCAATTCGTAAAGATCCGAAGAAATCTCAATTTGTTTTTAAATTTTAATTTAAACATGACATATCACTAATGAGTCCTTTCTGTTCCCTGACATCATTTTTTGTATTACGAATGTAACATACAAAACATATTTGAACTTAATTGTCAAAATTCTGAAAGAAACATACAAAGAAGATGGTGATATTGAAATGAACATTGCAAGCAGTGTAACTAGAGCGGCAAGCAGTGTAACCAGAGTGACCAAAATAACACACTTATTATCACCTTACTCGGATGATTCAGCATGCATCAGCAATGTATTGCAAAAAATCAGAAGAATTTTCGGAACTAAATGTGCATGTTTCATTAATACTTCTGAAAAAATGTTTTGAGTCAACGATTGAATGGAGTAAATATGTATTTGACTCATATGACTATGAAAAGTTGAATTATTTAGGTAACGTTAAAATAATTAAAAATTTAAGAAATTCATTTCCTAATCTGGTAAGCTAAATTTTTAGATCAAAAATGTGTAAAGCGTAAAATGTGTAATGTTGTGTATAACTGATCAACATGAAATAAACACGACTCCTGAGAGTTTATATCGTCGTTCTAATTACAAATAAATGTGTCGACTAGTAGCTCATTCATTTTTGACGGTGTCCAACACTGATGCGAAAACAAACTTCTGGAAAATATATTTTTAGTTACAAGTCGACAAATTAATATTTTTAAAAATATCACCAGGCAAAGAGAAGGTTATGATGAAGGATAAACACAAAACTGTAGGTTCCAAGGTCAACAAATAAATATCAGGACATTAGTAAAAATTTAAATATCGAGTACCTTATCATGTACTCTATTGAACTAGACCTCTTCCTGCTGATTGAGTTCACGAAGTATGATTCGGTATCGGTATAAAACAGTAGGGGACTGGAATAATCTGGTAGCGACTTTTCACTCTGGGACACACAGTAATAGACGTTACAATTGATAATGAAAATTATATTGTAAAGAGTCGCACAGAAAAAATGTTCGATAATTTCAGAGTTCTTACCGAAGTAAGCATTCTACCTTATGCTTTATGGATACTAAGAGATAACACACATCACATTCAATCGTAATTGTTATAAGAATAATTTTTAAAACTGTCTCGAGTCGTCAATTAAATATTTTGGAAGGTTTGTGACAAATCCGAGAATTGTGTGGACATTTTTCCGGCGATTTCATAACAAATGATCATTATCTTTTTCCTGATTTATTCTCTGTCATATATTCTCAGTAAGTTAGTGTTTTTTTTTTGTTTTTTTTTGATAAATAGTATGTGTGAGGTGGATGTAAGTATACGTTACTTGAAATTTGATTCTCGAATTAATATCCAGATTCAAAAATTTCAGCAAAAATTCCTAGATAAGATAAAACGTTAGCTGCGAGTTATAATACTAATAGAACGTCAATATGTTTGTAATTTAACGCAAAAAATTTTCTTGAACAAATTGTTATCGAACTATAGATTATTCTAAGTATAATGTTTACAAATCATAAGAATTGAAATAACACTAAATTCACGATTTATTGTTACAATAAACATGCCCCTAGACAAAGCCTAGAGAACCTGTACAAGAAATCCGCCTCTATCTGACGGAAAACCGGAGCAAAACCCGGGCCAGGATGGGACTACAGAATTAATGTACACAACCGTGCCAAAGTTGAGTACACATACAACTAAATTAATATGAGTCATAAGACAACACAATCAGCAAGAAAATAGTTTTTGAAATTGTTATAAGCTATTAAAAAGTACTTCAGCAATGACATGATAAAGTACAAGACGGATTTAACATTTATTAAAATCAATAAATTCTTTTACATTGTAAAAGCACTGGTGCATGAGGTAGTTTTTAACCGCGGATTTGAAGAGATTCAATTTCATAATGTCTTTTATTTTCTTGGGCAGGAAATTATGTAGAACGATTCCCGAATGATATAGTTCTTTTTGGCAAAGAGTGGTTGACATTGCAGGACAATGAATATTATTACTATTGCGAGTATTATGTTCATGAACGAGACTGTTTCGTATGAAGCAAGGGTGGCACTTCAGTAATTCGGTCTTGACAAACACGAGCGTTTCATAAATATAAATACAGGGAAGTGTTAAGATATTTAATTCCTTGAATAAAGGTTTACAAGAGTTTCGGGGGTGAGATTTACAAATTATCCGAACTATCCTCTTCTGAATTCGGAAAGATTGAATGCTCTGACCGTAATAGCCTCAGAAGAAAATGCCGTAACGAAAATGAGAGTAAACGTTTGCAAAATATACGCAACGGGAAATACGTGGACCNAAACAATTTTCTTAATTGGGAATTAAGATTGTCTACGTGACAATTCCATCTGAGGTTGTCTTGAATATGGAGACCTAAGAAGTTTGTATTCGTAACAGTTTTTAATAGTGTTCCGTTTAAAGAAAGAGAAACTTGGGGTAAAGATTTCGTGATACTATTGTGAAATGACATACACTGTTTTTCAGTGTTTACAATGAGACGATTTGCATGGAACAAAGTCGATAGATTTTTGAACGTTGGTGTGTTTACTTAATAAATTATGGTCATCAGCAAAAATAAGTATTTTGCAATCTGATGTGGAGAATGACATGTCGTGCACATACAATGAAAAGAGTATAAGACCGAGAATTGAACCTTGGGGTACTCCGCAAGTAAGTGGCTTTGTTTCTGAAACACAACGCTGAAGTACTTTATTTTTAGTATAGGAAATTCGACCTGTTGATATCTATCCTTTAAATAAGAAGTTAGCCATTGATGTGGAAGTCCACGAATGCCTAAAGAATGCAATTTGGAAAGGATAATTTCGTGATCTATGACATCGAATGCTTTGGATAAATCAAGAAAAACACCCTGAGGATTTTCTCCACGCTCAAGACATGTGGTAACATCGTTTAAGAAATAAAATATGGCGCTTGTAGTGGAAAAACCATGTTGATCGTCAGAGAGAATTTTATTTTTTGGTAAAAAATCTAGAAGACGCTTATAGAACAATTTTTCAAGGATTTTTGAGAAAGTGGGTAGTAGAGATATTGGCCGGTAATTTCGAATATTAAGTTTGTTTCCTTTCTTGTGTAAAGGCTTCACTTTAGCTCTCTTAAGTATGTTAGGAAACACCTCTTCCGATAAAGAGCTATTAGAAATATTTATGAGAGGATTTAATATGGCGAGGGACGAAAATTTAACAATAAACTCGGGTGTATCATCTATGCATGTTGAAAATTTGTTTTTTAATGAGCTGATGATTCTTATGTCTTCATTGGCGTTAGTTTTGGAAGTGAACATGGAATTGGGTACGTCGGTGGATATAATTGGAGGACATTGATTTGGATATATTGAGTTCGTTATTTTACCTATTTCTGAGAAATAAGAATGAAACAAATTTGCGATGTCCTGAGAATTTGATACGATTTTCCCATTGTTTAGCAGAGAAATATTTTCTTCGCGATTTTCAGAATTTGACGTGTAATTTTTAACAATTTTCCACGTGGATTTCATCAGGTTGTTCGATTTTAGTACCTGCCTGTGGTTTCCATCACTTTAGCTGCGTAGGCTACTTTTCGAAGAATAGTTTTATATTTACGAAAATAATTATGGAATTCGGGTGGTTGGTTATAGAGTTTTGAAAGATAATATGATCGGCGTTTTTTTTTGAAGAAATTCTTATCCCTTGGGTGATCCATCTATTGGATTTCTTAGTGTTAATTAACTTGCATTTTATGGGAAAGCTAGAATTCTCTTGAAAATTTGTAAAGGATTTTAAGTGGTTTTAGTTTATTATTAATAGTCAAGGTGATAGCTGTATCCGGCGATGAACACTTCAGAAATTCCATTGTTTACGATAATTTGATCTAGCAATGTTTGAGATGAACCTGAGAGGTGAGTGGGTTCGTTTGTCGTAGTAATAAGGTTGAAGGAATCGATAAGATTCTTGAATCGATCATTTGGTAAATGTGCAGAGTCGGATGTACTCAGGAAATCGATGTTGAAATCGCCACATATAACGATAATTTAGCAGATTCATGCGTGATATATTTTAAAACAATTTCTAAGTTGCGAAAAAATATGTCAAGATCTGATTGAGGATGTCTATAAATACACAAAACAACAATACCGGTGTCGGTCAGATTAACTGCAAAAAATTCGAACACACTATCTACGCAGAAGTTCTCGTAGCCTGTCAGTGGAGAAGATAAAATATCATTACGAATGTATATACGAAATAAATATGAATAGGAAATAAAATATCATAATGGTATAGGATTACGAATATGTGTAATTGTTCATAACATTTTGCTCCCTATCATTACCTTAATTAAATTTGGGTTTTAACATTTTTATCTCAACTCTTGTTATCCTGTTGTTTGTATACTCATTGTCATAAGGTGTATGTTTTTGTTACGTGTACTGCAACTAACTAACAGCCTCGCTCATTCATTGAAATTCAATGAAAACTAATATTAACCCAGCCGTTTCTGCTTCAGTTCTCTGCACAAACGGTCGACAACGGCGTACAGGCAAACAATATACTTGATATTATTTCATTTCTCTCTTCCTTTTATCTAAGAGAAGGAGAAACCTCTATAATATTGGTAAGAGAATTACAAGGATTGTCCGAATGCTCTTTTAGACAAACCTTCGAGAGTTGCATGGATCAAATGAAACCATGAAGGCATAAGATGGACGGAATGATACGAAGAACAGAAGACACACAAACAATATCCGATTTTTTGACTTTCTGCTCTGCAAAGAAGACATGTTGCCAGAAATTATTATAATAAATATAATTATTGTCGTTTTTTGAAGGGAGAGAGGAACGAGACTTTTCACCAAAAATTAAATCAGGTTTCTTTAAAGTAATTTAAACTCCTTACAGTATATTACTTCAGTTGTTTAATTCACGTATTAATACAGGATGGAAGATAAACAATATCTTATACGGATAGTGTTTACTCGTATACACTGCAGAAATTGAAAGTTTCTGAAAATTCGAGTTGGACATCCGAATTCTCTGACTACGTGCAGGCTCCGAAGCATATTTCTATTTTCTAATCCCCACATCCTTCTTTAAGTGTTATCATTTTACATATTTGTGAAAATAAATAGTATTAAAATTACGTCAAAAGACTACTGCGATGTGATCCTTTCCCCGTCGGTAAATGCTAATGAGGAGATGAAACGCCTGTGTACTCTGTGGTAACAGCGAGTCTGGATCTAGGCGAATAAGACCTTGAGCGAGTACGTCACTTGAACGGAACCTTGTGCCGCGATAATTACCAGATGTGTGACGGGATCAGCCTGCAGTGGGGACAAAGCAACACGCCTACGGAAGACATGTGACTGTTTGATGAAGCATTCAGTGCAAGTAGCTGATGAATACTTTTGATTGACTCAGCATTCACGTGTCTTGGGTTTTCTTTTTTGCTTGTATAGTTTTAGAAGTAAAGGAATATAAAAAAAATACGACGAAAATGTTACAGATTTATTTTTATTCCGTTGAGAAGACGTAATCTCGTTCAATATTCGGTGTGCAGTTCACTGTAAATTACAACGTCAGAAAGAATGGTATGGTTTCTAAACCAGACAGTGAGTTTTTAATGTAAAATGACCATCAGCTGATTAAACAATGCATCGAAACTGATACCGAAGTACATTGTCCGTGTTCTCAAACGTTCTTGAAACATTGAGTTAAAATGTGTTTCGAGTTAAATTTGAATTAGTGAGTTGAGTCGAATTGATTTTCGAGTAAAATTTGAAAACCGTATGCAAATAAAATCACCTTTAATTTCACTACTGAAGAAGACATTGTTTCTCTTATTGATATAAATGTTTTCAACGATATTTTGCATTTCCTTTGGGATAAAAAATTAGTTTAATAATGACTTATTTACGTAAAAGATAGAAGTCTTTTAAACGAAAAAAGACATTTTCGTGTGCTTTTTTGTGGGTGTTTGATTTGTTGGGATTATGTAAACAAGTAAGAAGTACATCTTTTGTGCGTAGTCATATTTACCTCTAAATTAAAAATATGCTAATTTAAGTTCAGCCTTTTGCGGACGTATAAAAATGATATCGTTCATTTACCTCAGCACGATTTGGAAATATTTGTGATTCTTTACAAAAGAAAATTTATTAGCGTCATGTTACAATCTCATCTACGAGATACGTGCAGCATCGTACATTAAGTGGCTCAACTTTGCTTCATTGTGGAAGGTAAATCGTTCGTACTATTATCTGAGTTCTCAATTTCAAAATACTGGTCTCAATTTTGTCAAGAATCCAACTACAGCGAATACAAAAAATATTCACTCGTCATGCGTAACCAGATAAAAATATTCACTTTATTTGAACTCCGTTTACTAAATCCTCTGGAGAAATCTTCCAAAACATGCTATTTGATAAAAGGTTTTGAAAAACATTGAGGTTTCTTCAATGAGTTTCATACTGCTTTTTCTCAAAGCGTAATTTGCTTTTCTATTGACATTCTGTAATAAATTACCCTATATTTATGAGTAAGTACATCACTCCGCCCTCCTTTACATTCACGGAGTTGATCTGAGAATATCTTTTTATTAAGCCACGTTTATCTTTGTTTTTAACGTTTGCTTGAGTATATTATTGTTTTATTATTTCAGATCATTGCATACAGTCCTAACACAGAAGTCACAATAAACACACTAGTTCCACATAGTTTTATTTCCAGACTTCCTCGAGGCCCGACTCAGGTATTTAGGTGCCTTTGTTCCTCCTCCCCCCCCACCTGCCGAATTGCAAATTATTACCCTTAATAAGGTCATATTTGTTAATTTCACTTCTTATATATTTTATCATACGGGCATTCCCAAAGGTGGGCAAAGTTAATAAAAGATAACATCTTTTGCCGTTACGCCGCCAATACAAAATGTAATTTGGGAAATTGGTATTGCGATTTTTTGTTGAAAATATAATAATAAATTTATCCATCAACTGATCATATGGATTATAAACTTTTAGGACATTTTCCCTGACAAACAATTATATTTCACGTACAACGTTTCTGACAGGATTTTGATTTTCGTCAGTTATGCATAAACTGTCCAGTATCCTAGTAACATGTCATGAATAAAATTACATAACATGCAACAACATAAAAATTATAAACAATAAAACAAAAAAGTAAAAGTTTTTAATGTAATAATATAATGATGATAGAAGTAAATAGTTATAGTATTGATCATATAGGTCGGTGGCAGTGATTAAGAGGATACGCAAGGAAAAGAAAACGCTGCAACTCACATTATACAACAACAAACAACAATATTGCCTACAAATATAACTAATTTTAATGTCAAATAAGACCATCAAATAGTCAATAATTCCATTGTCAGTCAAGCAAGAACTTATGAAATGTCTTAGTTTATTACATTAATGGCATGTCAGACAGGATAGAGGCAGTAAATTTGGAACGTAAGTAATATTCGTTGTATTTGAAGTACCGTAAGAAAGACTGTACGCGTCGTGAACGAGAATGTAAAAGTTTTCTTCGGAAATGGATGATCGTTCAACCCCTCAGAACATATTTTCCTGCGATGCACTTGCATTACAGGAAAGAGTTCAATTATTTGTGAAAAATAGATTGTTAGAACTGGTTCAGCTAGGAAGAAAACTACTATAAATCTTCTAGTAATAACAGTCTTTAAGTGAAAAGTAAATGGAGTGACTTTAAAAATCAAAGAAAACAATGTGTATACTAATACTGTAAATGTATATATTAATTCGTTAAATAAATAAATTCAATAAAAAATACAAGTAGTCTTCTGACTTTGCGTCTAGCCAAGTTTTCACGAAATTCTTGGCTTTGATTGGCTGAGAGTTGTGGTCCTGTGAACTCTCTGTCGACTGAGTGACAGTTCTGAAAAAATCATCCTCTTCTTCCATGTTATTACCTAAGTAACGGATTTTGGTTAACATGAATTAAACGTAAGTTAATAAAACCGATAAAATATACTAAGTACGTAATGGAATCGATATATTTATATAAATGAAGTAAAACTATTTTACTATAGAAATAAATATACATGATTTAATAAATGTCCCAAATAATCAATATGCAGAATTATACATCCCATCACAAACATTTTCTTCAGCTAATAGTATGAAATTATTGATTCTTTCAAGTATTGGGATTCAATTACCTGTCCCCAATTCCTAGACTAAGAACATACAATTTGGTACAGATTCAGAATGATGAAAATGAAAACTGCCATAACAATTTATCAAATAATACGCTTCTTTTCTTAAAAAAAACTGAAGTTGTTAGAGACCTGGCGACTTGAGTTCCTTACTATCATTATTTATCATATCACGTATGAATTTAATTAATGCGAGTTTTATTGGAAAAGTCCAAGATAATATTTAAATGCATGTCTATCGAACTATTCTGTGATAATTATAATCTATGTACTTCCCTGTTCATCACATTTTGTAACGCTTGGCGATCAAGCATTAATTATTCTGTCATCAAAATACTAATTATTCTGATAAAAACATTTTATTCTGAAGTGTCCACAAACACCTGGAGAAAAACTAGTAAATTATTTACTGAAAGTTCGTTTTGCAGTTTGTAACAATTTTCATTGACTAATTACTTCAATTTATTTTCCTTCAATTTTTAAAATTGAATGTATTGAAGCCAATAGTAAATGTTTGAAATTTGACATAGTTCTGTAATTTAAGTACTGAACTTACAAATTTACAATACGAAGAATTTATTTATTGAGTAAAAACTTTATCTCTTTTCTCTTTGTCTACTGATATTGCATTGCAATAAGGAAAACAAGATTTGGTTCACATGTTTCGAAGTATGAGCGAGCAAACATAGTCAAAGACTGATTTAGTTCAATAATGTATGTGAGATATCTTCATTGATGTATCGTGAAAACATTTCTAAATTATTTGTCACAATAAAAAGTTAAATTTATGTAAAATTCAGGAATTTTTACACAACTTCATGGTTGATATGTAAACTACTCTTTACCTTATACATACTTCTCAGCGGTAATAAAATAAAACTTTATATATTATAACACTTTATGATAGACTAGAAATCATATCGTATTAGGAATGAAAAATAATCAGAAACGGTTAACATATAATATAAAGAAACACTTACTTGTATCATAATTGGTCATTTTTAAATTTTATTTCATGGTATCAGGTCTGTCAACTATATCAGATTTCCAACACAGTATTTCAGGTTCGGATTGAAAAATAGCACTATGTTATCAACATACTAAATTTTGGCATCTTCAGTCCTTCGAATTGCATTAGATTTTCTATTAATGAGTACCATGCTCTTATGTTTTCTGTTTTTTGGAATTGAAGATTTGACGTAAATTTAGTAAATGTTTTAAAATAATATTTAACTCTTCATTTTTAACTATATTTGTACTATAACCGCTAATCTATCAATTTTATATCAATCATAACCATTCTATTAATAACACAACTTCCTAAATTCTTATGACCGTGATTGCTCTGATATGTCAGTGAGAGTCAAACAAGACGAATGAAAATTACTTCTAATGTCGATCGGTATAAAACGCTTTTAACGCAGCGTTCTCTGGCTCCTATAATAATTCTGAGCTCATGTTTTATCATCAAGACTATCTGAAAGTAACAATACAGCTACATATTAGTATATCTTGAACCATAACATGATGAACAATTCACTTCAAGGTACACAGCAGTATCTACATATCGTGTCTCAAGGGCGAGGGGGATTTTTCAGATCGATTATTCAGCGCAAGAAAGTTGGTGAACGTAATCCTGGCCTGGGTTTTTTCCGTTTTCCTCCGGGTAGTGGCGGATTTTCCTTGGGCGGAAATGTCATTAATAACTTTGTTTACCTAATCTTGAATTTTTACTGCACAAATATCTACAATTTATTTTGGAATAATACTTGGATAACTACGTATTTATGAAATTTTTAAAAATAAATATTGAATCCGCCACTACCCTTGAGCCCTTGACAGGAATTAATGGGATGGTCCCTTGCTTGTTTCCGGAGAATAAATTAGTTTATTGCCCTCCACGTGGTCATACGCAGTTTGCAACTGCCTTTTTGACAATAAAGCTTATTTATTTATTATTTAGTGCTACTAGTGGCGCTTTCCAGAGCCATCCATAGACTTTGTTAAACCATAGTGACAGAGGTTCTTCTCGACGACGGACAATACAAATGAGATGTTACCCTCAAAGGAACGACGTTGCTGTCGAATAGTTCAGGGTGTGGCCGTAGAGTGTTTCGGNTACACATCTAGATGTGTATAAGAGACAGACCCTGAGGCGTAAGGGTCTTTTACCTGCGTTGCTTCAAGTTATTTATATTCCTCACTCTCTGGCATGCTGCATTCCGAACAAAATAATGGACCGAGGAGCCACTCACTCTGAACAAACCATTTTCAAGTGGAGTTTTCAGCAGCGGTGCTACAGCGAGGAAAAGTGCTGGCAGTGTCCTCCACCTTCATTCTTCTCACAACAGTCTTCGAAAGGGAAGGAGTTGTTAATACACGAAACATATCCGAATCAAGTTATTAAGGTCTCATTGATCACGTACCATTCCGACAAGATTACTGGCTCAGTTCAACTTTATGGAGTTCAGTATTCACGTGGGAGAGAGAAAGTGGGAATGTAGATCTCAAGAAACTAAATGTACTAATTACGGATTACTTTTCCAAAAATTGACTTCATCAACGCGGCGATGTTATTTGGGGCTATATTGAAGATCATGCATTAATTGTAAGAATCGTCTTTATCTCGGCAGTGAGCGTACCCCAAATGCAAACACAATACGCCGCTACCGGGTAAGAAATACCACACTTTTGATTGCTGAGTATACAGTTCCGTGTCGTACACATATTCAATTCTGTATTGTAATATGAAAGAATACTTCTTTACAAACAACATACACTGTATAAAATTCCAAAAACATTTGTTAATTGTTTTCTGCAAAATCCAAACATGAACTATATGAATCATTTTATTTTATCTCATTTGCTTCTTAAATTAACAAAAATAGAAATCTTTTCCGAAGAAGATATATAAAATTTAGATAAAATATGAGAATATATACAATAAACTTACAACTTGATGAAAGATAAACATATGTTTTAAGACAATTTCTTTTGTTGAATTATCGTCCAGTTTCTCTGTCTGCGTGCCCTCTTTTAGAACGATATGAAGAAATCTCGAGAAAACACCGCATTACTCTTACTTCAACTTTTGGTAACGTCACCACAAATAGGTCTGGTATGTTCACAACATGTTATTTTAGAATATAACTTACAGACGTCTCGATCTTTCGATCATTTTTCCAGAACCACGCTTCACTCCGAGAAGAGCTTGTTTTAGAATGTGATTCTGAGGCACTAGCTTGGTCTATCTCTTTATAGTTTACCATCTCCAAGTTTAAAATTTAAATTTCGTTTTTATAAATGATGCTGTTGTGTCTCCATCACTTAGCGCCGTATTCGCCATAACTGTACTCCAGAATAATTTACCTTCAGCAATAGAAATATTCGGTACACAAGAGGTAGCTACCGGATAAAAATTGTCCGCACTCACTTTGCACTTCCATAGTAGCTAAGCTTGCATGGCGAAATGCATGAAACTGAATGGATGCGTTAGACATTCAACACTAAGGAGCTACTTAAAACGGCAGGCATCGAAATTCGCTGGAAAGAAAGTTATGAATTGATTATCGAGGTCTGTGGTCATTTTTACCCGGTAGCGCGTCCTGCCGGGTTAACCATTGACAGAATCAACTCTTATCTTCCGAGTTCATTTTTTATGAAGAAAAAATGATTTGGCGATCTCCCTATTTGAGTATTTACTTTTCGATCCACTTGAATTCAATTTCAAAGTAAACTTCAATTTGAATGAATGAAGCACAATATTACTCCAAGAACATGTTCATCACAGATATATGTCGACGTCTTATCACAATGGTAAGAGATCGCAATTAGGTCAACGCTTCTTCTTCCCCAAGATCATTTTCGTAGTTGGAAAGATAAATTAGAAATAATTCCACCATTTAAAAGGTATCGTCATTTTAACTCGATTGACCATGTATAATCGTTAACGCGATTCACATTTAAAGTACTATGTACTCTTTACAGACGATATATTTGAAAAGGCATTGTTGCTCTTTTTCTTTCTTCAGATTGAGACAACTAATCAATGTTCGGCAAAAATTCGAAACTAAGAACTCGTAATTATATAATGAGAGACCATCAAATAAGTCATCAAAAATAAGAAACCAATCAGTTGAATAATTTCTCCTATTTTTGTCCAGCACATTTTCAATTTGCATTGGAAATTTTTTATTTTGGTTTGAAAATACTATCCTATGGACCAAAATAATAAATGTGTAATAGAAATGCCGCTATATATTCTTCCTAATTGCATACAGACGTTACATGAAATCTATTAATATATTAAAAATGTAAAAACATTTTTGTAAATGTATTATAATGCAATATAATAATTTTTTTAGTTTTTATTTTATGATCTTCATATTGAATATTCGTCGAATTTCTTGTTTATAAATTTATAAGGAAAATCTAACAAAATGGGTAAATATTGTAGTTGGAATTATTAGGTTGCAAGCCGCTTTTTTTACGGGAAACATTTTTTATGAGAAAAAAAATTGTATTTTCTAAAATTATTTGATCCTCTTTGGTATTCAGGAGTTTAAATAGTGCTGATTTAAAGAAGGACCTCCGAAAGAAGGTCCATGGGGTGGCTCCGGTACGCGCGGCTTGTAAGAAAACCGATAAACTAATTTTTTGTTCTTCAGTTATTTTTACGGTTCTTATTTAATGTGGCATATAATTCTTACTTTTTCGCTTTCCTGTGTGTGTAAATAAAAGGGAGACCTGTAGAAACGTTGTTACAGCTGCATTCCAGAAATATTTTTCTTGGAAATCCCTTAGATTGCGGTGAACCTCACCGCCAGGTAACAGATTAATCATGTTACGTCGAATGAAAATGGGAGACGGGACCGGGATTCGAACCCGGGACCTTGAGCTTTACGCGCTCATGCGCCTACCGA
>NNCF01131279.1:17125-45996 GCA_002313205.1 Laupala kohalensis | reverse complement strand
TTTTTTTTTTTTTTTTTGCTTTCACACTTCGCCAAATATCAGACAAATTGCATTTCGTATTTGAAATTGAAATTTTTAATGACGTGACCATACTTTCTCGTCGGAAATTTCTAATAATAAATTATAATTATATTAGTCTATTCACGTAGAACGAGTAAATAATTGAACTTACATAATTCCGGGGATTGAATTATTTTGATTTTGGTTGCAATTATAAAAGAAGATTAAATTTATTCAAATTTCGATTTAGTAATAACACTTCGTTTTGGCGAACTGTTTATAATTTTTATTATATAATAATTTAAATCAGGTGTACAATAAATAAATGGAAATGTAATGTTTCTAATAATAATAATAATATCCGGAATAGGTATGGAATTTGGGTTTGAAAAATGTAGAAAATTGCACATCGAAAGGAGTAAAATAAAAAAGAGCACTCATACAGGGCATGAATAAAGAAGATCTCTACAACTGCTTAGGAATGCTTCAATCTTTAGGCATTGCTCAACAACAGATAAAACATAAATTACAATGTGAATTTAAAAACAGACTATCTGCTTCTAAAATCCCACTTAATAGGCAGAAATATAAAAGCAATTAACTCTTTTGCTCTTCCTATCCTTACTTACATTGTCACCTACCGATATCAGCAATTTACAACATCTCATTAGACCACCATGACAAAGTACAAGACCCAAAGTCTTGCGTCGAGCGTATGACTTGACTCATACGCCTGGGAGGTTGAGGTCTTATTAACATTTCCCACCATTGCAACAGGCAAATAAGATTCCTACGTCAAAACTTCCTCGACAACGGCACTGAGTCACAACTTCGTGCAGACATCATTGAAGCTGATTTCAAGTACATACCCCTGAAACTATCAGAGGGCATGAATACTATGAAGGACAGAGAGACAATGGGCAGGGAAACTTCTCCATGATACAAGTGTCGACCTCGATGCATCAGGTCAATGGGTTTCTGGAGAATTATACAGTGAAACTGTAGGATTCATGTGTGTAATTCCCGACGAGGTTACTGCCACTCGGAACCACAGGAAGAATATTACGACAGACAGACTTATGTCGCAAGTGCAACAACGTGACAGAGAGCATTGACCACATCACATCTGGCTGCACCACACTAACACAGAATGACTATTTACACCGTCACAATCAAGTTAGCCACATAGTACACCAAGATATAGTTCACAATTTTCGACTAATTTCAGAACGCACACCGTACCATAAATATTGCCCAGAACCGGTGATGGAAAAAGATAAAGTGAAATTGTACTATGACCGCACTATTCTAACACACAACACCGTGGAACACAAAAGACCAGATATAACAATCATAGATAAAACTAAAAACACAGCCGTCATTGTCCCTTAGTCCTAGCGCATGGCTCCTACACAAGAACCTACGTAAAAATCTCGTAGCCCTAGGGGTCAAGAAGGGAAGTGCATGCCGTATCCAGAAGTCAGTGGTGCTTAACATCGACCACATTGTCAGGACCTTTCTCAGCATTGATCTTTGAAAACATTTACTCACTATTGTTTGGAACTGATTCTGAAATTGATGAAAAGCAGATATGAACCGTGATATACACACAGAAAACCAATAATAATAATAATTAAAAATAATTGCTAAAATAAATATGACAACCTGCTTATAGATTGTCTGACTTTTGCGGATGACCTCGCAATCATAGCAGACTCAGTGGAGGCAGTCACTATACAAATAGAACCACTGAAGGAGCAAGCAGAAAAAACCGGTCTCCAGATTTCTTTTGAAAAGTCAAAATTTATAACAAATATTAAGACAGGTCCTAAGAACATTTAAAACGAAGTTCGGCCAAATTGGTAGAACTGACAAATTCAAATATTTAGGTCAAATAAGTGAACAAAATGTTTTGGAAAATGATGCCATGAAATCAAGAATCAGCAAGTTGCAAATAACCTTACCAAGGACATGAAGAAGTCCATATCCCTTAACACGAAACTTAACATTACTCAACAGTTATACGCCTGGAAGCACTAAATGCTGCGGGGTGTCGAATTATGAATAATAAGACATTAATGAAGCAATTAGAAATAACCGAAAAGAAATTACTCAGAAAAATCTTGGGTCTAATAATAGTTGGAGAGAGTACAGGAAACGTCAAAACAAAGAAATTTATTCACTATTGAAAAAATTACAGACACAATTAGGAAAAGGAGAATTCCTTTCATGGACACCTCAAAAGAATGGATGACAAAGTACTGACAAACAAAATTGTTTACTTATTTTATAAAGTTGAGAATGGATAATACCTGCTTTAAGGAGACTGAGAAAGACATGGAAGAACTTAGTATTAGTACAGAAGATTTACAATCAAGAATAACCTTTCGAAAAAAATTGCAAAGGAGTAAAGGTTTCCATGAAAAGCCTACGAAAAAGACGGGTGCAAAATGGACGGAGGAAAGAAAAGATTAGTATAGAGAAAGAATGAAGGAATGGTGGAAGGAGAAGAAGAAAGGAAAACCCAGTTGAAATGAATGTAGTCCATAGTGGCTCATACGAATAGTTAGTAGTAGTGAATTGCTAAAATGAAAAGAAGTGAATTGGTATTTTATTCATGCAGTTTGATTAATTTTTCATTCACTTCTCGCAAGATAACGACCTTCTCTTACTGTTTATCTTAGGGACCAGGAATTAATTTACAGTAGAACTCGATTAACCGTGTTTTGATTAACCGCGTTCGCGATTAACCGTGGTGCTCATTCTTCCGTTGAAAAAAAGAATTTCAACTGCAATTTCTCCTATAGAGTAAATTAGTTAATTGTCCTTCACGTCGTCATACGCAGTTTGTACTGCTTTTTTGACAATAAATGTATTATCATATATAAATACAATACTTCTTACTATTTTCACAGTTGTACATACGTTCCTCGAGACAGAGACCTTCAGGTACTACCAAGAAAATTTTGACTTCCAAGATGTAATGAATTTGAGAAATATTAGTAATAAAGTAAGGTAAATCATTTCAAACTGCAAGAAACGAAGACTGATTACTTCATATTTCAACCCCTGATAACGTGAATTTCTACACATACACATATATACATTTTTATGTACATAATTCATTAAATAAAGTGTCTCGATTAACCGTAGTTTTCATTTATGCGTGCGACTCCTCCCCCACATTACCCTGGATAATTGAGGTTCTACTTATGTAAATTAATTATTAATTTATATAAATGAATTAATTATTTTTTATAAAATTCCTATCAGTATACTACTACTCTTACGTGTATGGGGTATACAACTTATGCTTCAAACGTTCATTTCTCACATTTTGTCCAAGGTAACACTAGTATATTGTACCATCATGAACTGCATAATTATATTGGTACTTTAAACGAGAAATAAAATAGTAATAATAATAATACCAATGCAATTTCACGAAATCCTTAAGACTCTACTTGAGTAAGAATATTTATATACTCATGTAAAAAGATGTCATTCTGAACCAAGGAGACTAAAAACTACAGAGGTTCTAAACACTACCAACATTGGAAGACAGTTATTTACTGATATATAAACGGATGTGCTTGGCTCTGTAACCGATACTTTGTCTTATACCGGCAGCAATGTTGAGAGAAGAAACATAATAATAATAATAATAATAATAATAATAATAATAATAATAATACTTGCAACAACTGGGATAATACCAAACCAGGTCATTGAAAATCTGCGATTTTCGCGGCTTCTAGAGACACTTGAAATGCAAAATCTTTCATTTTAGGTACATCCAGTATAGTTCGGCGGTTTTGGGGAGGGGTAGTGTTGTAGGTATAGAGAATGCTAGGATACTTCTCGCCTCCTCTAATAACGCTTGTATAGTTTGTATGTACATAATGCTGAGAATTGACTTATAAAATAATAATGACCTGTTCAAAACAGATAGATGGAGTTCTTTGAGGGGCTTTACGGCTCGTCGACATCGAGGTCATTAGGGCCCTAAAAACTTGTACTGGTAGGGAAAATGCAGTTACGCACTAGGGAGAGCCAACATGACTCTCCCCGCGTGTGGGGCTCGCCGAATGACTCAACCATACCCACTAAAATCCCTCCTGAATGACAACTCGAAACTCATCAACATATCTCAAAACTATACATATATCACTAAAAAACAGAGAGAGAGAGAGGAAGAAAGAGGAAAATGAAAGATACCCTAGCGTCGGGATCGAAAAGTACAAGAGGTGGTCAAGGAAGGTCAGAAAGATAAAGGAAGGAGCCTAGCACAAGTAAGTGGAAGTAATGCCAGACTCAGCTCGGGGTCTCGTGTTTACCAAACACGTACTTACTATATGTTAGTACCCTGTTGGGAGATAGATGGAGAAGTCTGTAAATAGCAATTTACGGTTTTCGGTGAGAGAAGTCGGCCTTATTGAATTTAAAAAATCGTCTAAGAGTCTAATTAGACACATGTCTGCCGTTTGGCACATTTAGACAAACCTTGGAACACGTAAGGAATCGTCTATTTAAACTGTCCATATGCGTAGCTAAACGCGTTGTTTCCGACATTTTGACAATTGTATCGATCGATTTCCTTCTCATCAATGACCATTGATTGGTATAGATGTATTGGCGATGCAAAGTGACCAAATTACTGAAATAGTGTCTTGTGTAATTTTAATTCATGATGAACTTGGTCGCTCAGATATTTGAAAGAAATGCGAGAGCAAAATCATTTCGCGCAAATACAATTGGTACAGTTGGCGCGTTCTAAGTTGACGGAACCGATGAGACCTTCACCAATGTCTTTCTGCGAACATCATCTCACGATCAGGCATTACGAAAAATATTTTCCTTTCCACATGTTGGCGGAACCTTTGACCCTTCCACCAGAGGCGTCGTGAAACCCGACAGCTGTCTTGGCATCTTTTCAATAATCGCAGCGGCTATCTCTTGATGACATATCGCCAGCCAAACATCTGGAGGAAGAGACAAGACAGAAAGAAATTGTGCCTTTTGATGTTAGTGTGTAAAATACGCGGAGCGATATTAGCGGAAGTACCGACCCCAAGGTAAGCCCGAAAGGAAGGTTCAGCAGGGTGTCTCCTGAATGTAAGCAGATTGTTCAACGATATTTCTGTTGACGTGGTAAGAGTGACAGAGGCAATATCTTTTCGGTGGATAGTACGCAGTAAGCACTCGAATGAATAGCAGAGTGCTCCACTAACTCAGCTTCCGACGAATCTACACTTGACTTCTTGAAAAAAGATTATTGATTCCTTATTCAATATTTTATATGTATTTATGCTCTAGCTTTTTTGTTGGCCAAATATATGATCGTTTCTTTAATGATCTTAACGCACGATGTCTATCATCAATTTCTTTCAAACCTTAATTTTAAAACGTATTTTGAAACTTATGGAAAATGACATACCGGAAATATTTGTAGTAAATGTGCATTTCGTTAAGTAGTTTTTTCATCAAACATGTCCCTTTGTGACTCAAATCTTTCATTATGGGGAAGACGCCCAACTGTTGAATCGTTTAGGATGGGCATTCAAATGCTCTTCCTGCCTGTGATGTAACTCTTGAGAGAAGTTGAGAGAAGCATTACTACCTCTCGTCAGTCAATGTTCATTTGCCCTTCCGCGGTGCACGTAGTGTCATCTGCTAGTTCGACGAGGGCAGCTCTTCTGTTTAAATCAACGTAACGCAGACTCGTACGTCCTTGGTAGTGAGTGTGATAAAGTTCATAGCATTAAAAAAGCATGTTCCAATCTATTTTTGCACTACATTCATACTTATACATTTACTTTTCATATATACAGTTTGTAAATACTTTTATTTACCGTCTTACGGCGAGGATCAGGCCATTAGTATTCCACCTAACCATAATTTGGATGAGGAAATTGTCGAAGAGATGTCAATTTTTTTATCTCAATTGTTACAATCTATAAATCTTCGGCGCTGATAGAAAGTTACCGAGCGATGTATGTCCCACTAGGGAATCCCCGTGCGCCATGTATCGTGGAGGACAATGCCTCTCTATAATCCCGCCATTCGTGCTTTCGAAACCAACGTGTGATAAAATAATTACAAGTATGTTCTACCAAGCACGTAGCCAAGGAGGGAAGTGCTTGGGGATAGTTGGAGGCTGCCCACATCAAAAATGTTTATTAGTTTTTAAAAAAAATGTGAATCAATTTTTTACGAGAAACCTGGACAGCGAAATAAATTTCTGGCTACGGGCTAGTGTTAATATTCATAATTAACATTGCAATGAATTATTTGCATTTTACACTACATTCATTCGAAATACATATTTCATTTGTAGCATTGCATATGTGGCGTCATCACCACCCATAAAGACACCGCCCCGGCTGCAACGCATTCGCAATAGGACACGTTCTCCGGCCGCTCCTAAGTGCCCGCCTGGCTAGGGGCGACGAACAAAACATCTGCGAGACAGAAGGACGGTGAAGCCGGAGGGCAGCCGCCCTCCGGTCAGTTGTTGCTCCGCCGCCCGTCCGCGCACTAGCGCCTTTGTAGCTCGCTTAGCGCAATAGCAATAAACGAGATTATACTCATGTGGTAGAGTTTTAGTTACATTTCACTCCCATGTGATGGTGTTTCGTTCGGTGATGGTTCCACGATCGCGCCACTGGACACGCCGCTGTTCGAGGAAGCAAGTCGCTCATTCGACCTCTGCAAAAAAAAATGACTCTAGGTGTCGGCGCTGCTTCCCTTGACCCGACGACTGCTCTCGCGCTCAGAACGGACGCCTCAGGAACATCCATCGGTGCAACCATCGACCAACAGCGATCTGACGGCACCTGGGCCCCACTGGGATTTCTCTCTCGAAAACTGAATCCGACCGAGCAACGATACAGCATCTATGACAGGGAGTTGTTTGTTGCGTTCGCAGCGGTAAAGTTCTTCGGGAGGATCCTGGAAGGTCGGCCCTTCACAATCCACACCGGCCACCGACCGCTTACTTATGCAGCGGACAAGCGCACGGAGAACCGCGTCACACCGACAACTGAGACAGCTGGTAGTACATTGCGCAGTTCGACGTGCACTTCGCATACACGCCATGGTCCGAGAACATAGTGGCCGACGCCGTCTCTCGCACCGTTGAGATGCCCACAACGCTCGGCGCGATGGCCATCAGAGCACGACAGGTGGACGACGAGCAGCTTCCACACCTCCTCGCAAGCCCGCGGTTGGAACTCGTGACACTAAACTTGGAGGGACACACCGTCCACTGCGCTCTCGCCTTCGTCGACGAGCTGCGCCACCCCCTCAGCACAATATGCCCGGTGCCAGCTTCGAGGGATGCACACCATCGGCCTTTCGTGTTCGAGGATCTGAAGTCCTGGACACACGTCTACCGTCGGGTCGATGCAATCCGCATGTCACTCGAGCCACCCTACACGGGACCGCACCCCACCGCATCGTACGCCGCGTCAACGAGCGCAGTCAACGGCGTGGAGAAGGCGTATTCGACGGACGCACTCAAGCCCGCTCACCAAGGAACGACCGAATGAATGAGTGTTTAAAGTTGCGATGCATTAACTCTATCATCGAGGAAACGAACGAGCCTGAGCCGTCGCCTGCAACGCCGCCGCCGTCATCGCCGTAACTCCAGTCAGTGACCGACCAGATGGCCCCGCAGACGACACCGCCAAAGGCTCGCAAAAGGGTCTCGTTCCCTTCGCTCCCTGCGAAGGTCACTGCGAGGGGAGTCCTGTGGCGTCATCGCCACAATAAACTACGTTATTCTCATGTGGTAGAGTTTTAGTTACATCCCACTCCCACACATATAACTGCACCGTTTGCACGATATGATGTTTGAAAGAAGGGATCGCAATGGTTGAAGGGCGGTCATTCCAGCTGAAGCATGGAAGGCTTTGCCAGAAGTAAATGAACCACTTCATTCTTTTCTGGACATCATCTTTCTATGTATCTGGTGAAATTCGAATACAAGTGAACTAATATTATTTTAATGCTTCTAAATGACGGGAATTATTAATGAAATGAAAAAAATAATTATAAAAAAATCTACAAATTGGTTTCTAGGTGTGTGCATTAGTATCGTTCTACAACAAAAACAAAGTTGGTATTTGTATCAATTTGCGAAATATCGCGGGAGTTTCCATAATATTTTACCGCGTTTTATCCCTTTAAAATGGATTTTTTTTTAAAATCCTCGCTCATTTGACACCTACAATAAATAAGCAACTCTACAAAATTTAAATTTTCGATTTCGAGCAGTATTTGATGGGCGTCGATCGCCAATGAATAAGAACAGTGTTGTTAAGGTTCGTTGTTGATGTTGTTGGTTTCGAAAAAAGAAAAAAGGATTAGTAGGATTACTATGCCACATGTGCGAACCATCTGTCGTTCTTGGCCAAGTTGGTGTATCACAATGTAAAAAGGCAAAAAATATGTCTATGTTCAGACTGAGATCATATTCCGAATCAAAAAAGACGTACTATGATTAAAACTACATATTGATTTGATGCAAATCATTTTCAAACTATTCTGAAATATTAAATAGCTGAGTTTGCAAAAATGGTCGTAAGCGATATTTGTATTTCAACCTTACTATATAATACCTGCAGAAAAATAATCATGATATTTTATAGCAAATAATATATCTTCTCAAACATAATTTTCAATCAACTTTTAGAAATAATTTTCGGGAATATTGAACGTTATGTTTTCAGTCCGTGTAAAATACGTAAGATTATAAAATTAATGTAGTTATTAAAGATTAGTTAAAATTAAACTCTAGATATGAAATATCCGAAAAAAGAATGCACTTATTCGTTAATAAATATGTTAAAATATTTTAACCCCTCATAAATCGTCCCTGGTTATAAGTTAGGGCTATCAGATTTAAGATTATCTGATCAGAAGTAGTAAATAATAGAATAAAATGTCTGGTCCATAATTAAGACAGTTCCTGTTGACAGTGTATTATTTCTACAGTTACTACTACAATATGTTGTTGTTTCGACAAAAATACAACAGTATTCTGCCGAATGAACACCATGCTTCAATGACTGCAATTTCCTCTTACACAACCATGAATGGGATAAAGGATTTGTCCTAAAAATCATTTCAAAACTGCTTTCAAATTTATCAACAATTTGGAAGATGAAGAGGTACATCGGTGAAGTATATGTAGAACCACAATATTTGGTAACAACACTATATTTGAATTTTATTTATATAAATAAATTTATTGTCAAAAAACAGTACAAACTGCGTATGACCACGTGGAGGGAAAAAAACAACTAATTTACTCTCCGGAAGCAAGCAAGGGANAAAAAAAACTAATTTACTCTCCGGAAGCAAGCAAGGGACCATCCCATCAATTCCGATCAAGGGCCCTAAGGCAGAGGCGGATTCAAAAAATTCAGCAAAAATTCCTAGATAAGATAAAAATTTAGCTGCTATTTCATGGTCACTTTAGAAGGAGATTAATTTTTTGTTTGAAAAATGTACTTTTAAGTAGTTTTGTGATTAATGCCGTGTATCTATTTGATTTTTTATAAAAACATATCGTATATATGTAAATAAAGTTAATGTCTTTGAAATTATATCATAAAGTCATTAGAATCACAGCGACCAATACTCGTTTTAGTTGATTCAAAAATTACGGAATGGGTAAGTTCTCATTTTGTGTACCTATGAAATTTGCGCGATCAGTGTTATACGCATAATGTAGGCACACATTATTGTATTAATAAGAATAAAAGTAAAACTAGTGAAAATGATTGTCCTTTAGACATATATTAACAATCAAGGATTGATACCACAGATTCCACTGAAACTCATGGAATAGTTGGCTGATACTACGAAGATTTGAGAGACACTCATCCCAAAATTATTTCTGATATTCCATCTCCTTTTTTGCCTCGATTTTTCCTCCGTACGCAACAGTGTGTGACCTCCAACTTATATACTGGAAATCGAGTGATAACTTGTTATCCTACTGTCACATGAACGAGAGTCGCTCGCAAATGTAAATGAAGAGAAATACAATGGCTGTTCACTTTACCTTGAAGACGACACTCACATATTCATTGACATTTTCCTCTTTAAATCGCATTTTCTTTTCATTCTCATTCACTTTCTGAGAGATACACCTCATACAATACACATTTCTCATGAAACTAGAAATCAGTTCACTGTGTCCATATGATGAAACTGATACGTAGTATTGAGAAGCAAGCAGATTCATAAATTTCTCAATAATATTAAAAAACAATGCTTCTTAAATGATAGATTTTAACATTAAGGTTTAATAATACTGTGCTTTCGTAAAGATTAATATTTTCTAATCCACCTTTTGAAAATTCTACAGTTTTTTCTTAAGTTCATACATTTGCTGAAACTGTATTTTAAATTTATATACATACATTCTTCTTATGTATGCTCCTTGTCGATAATACATTGTGATCATCAGAAACTGTAAGGAGAGAAAGAATTCAAGAACATGAGATACTAAAGAGTACCAAGTCCTGGACTCATCGTAAGTTAGGACACGACGCTACTGAATGCCTAAGTTTTTACAAGCTTTTATTTGACTTGGCCAGCTAGTATGTTAGAGCAAAATCTTGCAACTGGATTTTAAACCAGTTCCCTCCAACAGATTGAGCTGAAATTTGGTACACCTATGTAAACCCGATGACAACGCAATGTTATGTCTAACTCAAATAAATTTTTTAACAAGTTTTTTAAATTACTATTTTATTCCGATATAACACGCTGCAGATTATTTCGGAGAAGCGTACACTGATATGTAATCCGTTTCTTCACACAAACAAGTATTACGAATAGCATAACCAACGCCTTTTCATTGTAACATCGTATCGGAATTGATGGGCTGGTCCCTTGCTTGCTTCCGGAGAGCAAATTACTTTATTGTCCTCCACGTGGCCATATGCAGTTTGTACTGCTTTTTTGACAATAAATTTATTATTATTATTAAATTTATTTATTATTATCATTGCGAACAGGGGAGGAACTTCTCATCTTATCATTACGATCGCTTTTTAAAAGGATGTTCATGCTATCGGAAGGTGCGTTACACGGACAATTTTATGTTATTTATTGATATTAAATTACATTTTGTGTTTAAATCCGTTTTTAGTATTGTGAATTATTCATAATTCAAATTGTCGATCTGATCCACAAGATGAATAATTCACAATGCCCTTGGGAATAGATGCCAAGAAACCTATCAATAAAGGTTTTTGATTCAAAAAAAGGGGTAAAGTTGAGTTTTACCCATTAATAGATCACTTCTCAAGGGTTATTTAACCCTAAGTCACTAAAAAAACCCAGGAGCTTACCCCCGTCCCTCAGCAACACTAAAAGGTGCAAATGTGAACATTTACGAAAATTATTATCTTCGTTACTAATGATCAGAATGAGCTCAAACATATTTTGTTTTATTTATAATGAAATTTAAGAAAACTAATTATCTTCTTTTCTAATATAGAACGAATAGTTTACCAGTAATTATAGAAAGTATATGGACAAAATCGGTTTCTCGTATTATCACTTTTAGTTTTTGTGAAATATTATTTTTATTTGTTATTGTACGTCAAAAATACTTTGCATAAAAATTATAGCTCATGGTTTTGTTAGTATATTGAAATAAATATATTTTTCTGGGATTGGGGAGGAGGGGTTAGTTTCAAGTGGATTTTTAGAGACTTTTGTGAAAATGGTTCTTGGGGAATGTCTATCAATTCTTGGGAAATTTAATGATTTTGGACCTTCATTGACTGACATCATAGTGAATCACTTAGACTTTTTTTTTACTTAGCAGAGGTCTTGAAAACAAACCAAGTCCGAAGAAACCTCGATGATTTGATTCTCTTCAGAGACGAGTAAAAGGATATAGTAAGTTTGTTGTTACATTTAATGTCAAAGTACTCTTTCTATTCATATTATCTAAGGATCTTTTTATCTGGGTGCAATTTCTAAAATGCAATTTTCAAGTAAAGTTCTGAATAAACCGATTCAATAGTGAAAGAAGTTAGGAGGAGAAAAAAAGTTCAGTCGATATATGTTGCTTTTTTGTGATTAGATCTTGTCTAATTTAGAATAATGAGTTCATTTCCAAAATATGAGAAAATTAACGTGTGTGCTGTGTAAGCGTACATTTACTGCATTACACGTCAGTCCGTAATTTGAAAATACAACGTAAAATGGTAGCAATGGATAACATTTTTAGATTAGTTTCAATTTTTTTTCAAAATTGGGGAAGGGGTTTGGATATTGAACAGGAATAAATTAAAAGGCTAGTTACCTAATCAAATGCGAGTTTTTCTGATGTATTAGCAAGCGATAGAATGAGCACACGAATGAAGAAAGCGTGATTCGGTTCGCCAACCAGGCTATCGGAGACTGATATCATCACCGCAGCCAATAACCTCGTTGCCATTGGATACATCTCTATGGGTACTCGGTGGATGTGCACAACGCTTTGGTCGTAGTTGGATTCAGCGGCCTCTCTCACATCCTCATGTTTCCTTTTTCATAGTTATGTTTGTCATGAAGTTCACTAAATGGACGAATTAGGAAACATTAAATAATCTATTTTTCTTGTCCCATCACTCAAAGCAAGATATTTGTTACCTCCAATTTCAATGAGATAAAAATACCTAGACCGCGAGTGGATCAAAGTGTCTCAGAAATTGAAGCAATCCTGCATACTATTATGCTGACAATTCACCTTCCACCACTAAAGGCACGCATGCACGATTAAACGGAATATGCGAGAATGACCTAAGTTTCAAGCCGAACGTGTAAGGTCTGCGTCTCAATCGGGGGTCAGTTATTCGAAAACTTCCAGTGATATCAATTGTACGTCACCTTTGTTACTGCTTATTTTGTTTTTATACATATGTATTATGAGTAATAAGCGTTCTTTTTCTCATACTTCTCTTTATAATAATTAAGTTATGTAATAAAATTACTTTTTCCTTATATACCATTCAACATATCTCTTTTGTACTTTCTCTCAAGTATTTCACATTATTGAATTGAATTTAATGTATTTGTGATATGGTCCAGTCAATAAAACCTACCGTTCCACTATTTCACTAAAATCTAAATACATAATGAAATTAAGAAAATACATGGTAATAAGTTTCACTCCGAATAAACTAAAAGAAATACAAATTGATTGAACATACTAAAACAAATTATGTACTAAGATACAATATAGAAGTCATACTTAAATAAATACATTTAACATATTACAAATAGAAATACAGTATGAAAATTAAAGATGAGACGAGCAAACTCTGAAGATATATAAGCCAACTAAAAACAACTAATAAATAAATTAAGTGATTTTTATAGTAAATCAACGTATTCTTACACTAATTATTATTTCTACTTATACGAGCTCATAATTACTAAAATAGACAGTAATCACAATGAGATTTTATTTTACAACATATTCTGTAAAATGTGTGGATCTGTGCTTGTGATCTAGTGTTCTGTTGAATAGATACCGTATAAATGCAGTCGTGTGTTTCATACTTCCTTATTGCTTCATTTGGTTTTATCTATGTGATAAAGTTGTTTGACATCAGTGATCGATTAAAAGTTCTTTTGAAGGTGAAAATGGCGTGCTTCACTTGGTAACCACTTATACAAGCAACTGCAGTCCTTGTGCCGACACAGCGAGGGTCAGGAATTTCACTCAAAATCTTCCGAGAATTCGATTATTTTAAGCCTTCTCTACCATCCCCCGGCGCAGTTCGACCAGCCTTAAGTTTGTTAAAGGTTGATCCAGTTTGCTTATGTGCGTTTCTGTTTGCATAACTCATTACATGAAATCACTTCTAGCGCTCCTTCTCCAATACTTTAACTTATCACACCTACGATTTTCTATTAAAATATACATATTGTTTCACTTTTTTTTTTTTTTTTCAAAATTTAATTTGCTGTTTTGCTTATATTCCTGCTCCTGATATTTGTATCTTAAGAATTATTTTGTGTTTATTTACAATTTGTAGTCTTTTTAAAATTTGAAACGACTTATTTTAAAATATATTTGTACGTGGTATTAGTCTGAATTATATTTTTATTCATGCTTCATGACAGTGGTCAAAGTGTAATGTTTCCAACGAAGTTACTTATGCTAAGAAATTGAAAAAGAAAAAAAGAAATAAAGTGATACTGATGCTCAACAATACTGATAGGGAGACCATATCAACACGGTTATGAGCGAGGAATCTAAAACATTTCTCTACCATGAAGCGAAATTTGGGACATTCATACATGAGTGTGAAATGGAGGCGCACGGGTCCTTCATATTAAATGGACCAATTTATAAATACTTCCCACAAAATTACACAATTTCTTGTGAAATCTGGACTTCAGTCTCTACTATCTTTAACAGAACTGCTTCCATATAACAATTGTCGAGAATATCTAAATTTATAGGGAATATCACAATAAAGAAAAAGTTACTGCAAAAGAGAGAAATTATTAAAGAAATTGACACTATTATGATATTCTGCCTCTGATCCCCTAATCTTAAATTTCGAGAATGGGAGAAATAGGGAAATGACTATCTTGGATTAGTTTTAGAATGCAAAGAAGACACCACCCAAACAAGCGGTACTGGGTTGAATGTCTGTTTCGTTTGCTAGGACCATTTGTGAGTGGCGTGGTACGCGTGCACGCAATAAAAAATATGACAATGGTAGTCACCAAGTTACCTTCTGCATCCAAAACGCACAACTAGACAACACAGTGTACAAAGGTTTTGTTCTCCAATTTATTTTTCTCAGAATGAAATAATTATGTTCTGAAAAGTTGATTTAATTAAACAGATGTGTTTCGTAAAACAAAGTGTCTCTGTTTGTTTCCTATTGGCCTAGAAGAAATATTAACTCGATTCGAGGTAGTAAAGACTGTAACTAATTTCACTTTTTCGCAAGGAACTCATTAATCGTAGAAAATTCGTCTCCAAATATGATTTTGCGCGTCTGAGAAGAGGACCAATAAATTAACTATAACGAATAATTTAATAAAATAGTAGTTAATAATGATTTTGTGGATAAACAATAAAAATTTTGGTTCATTCCTGTGCACTATTGTAACATATCATTAAGAGATAAAATGTTTTATAAGAAAACGGTACTTTTATGACGGAGAGGAAGAAGGTATGAGATTACATAAAGCACATTTAATTATCTGGACAACTTTTAAATTATGTACCTGGTACAAATAAGGTCTCCATAGCATTGTAAAAATTAAATTTTATAAAATCAATGAATCAAATTGAAATGTTAAAGAAATAATCAATTACGTGTAATAAGAGAAGATAAATTCATGTTGCACAGTTTAGAAATCAATGTGAGTACTTTCCCATATTAACTACTGACAACCTAGTCTAATTAACTACCAGCTTGATGCGTGCTGCTAGTTTACGTAGAAAAAACACGTCTATTTATAATTCTGAGTTGCGTCTAGGAAGATAGATATGTTCCGCTTTGTTAGCTCATAGAATAATGTCAACGCCAGTGGGAAAAGATCTCAGCTACAGTTCTGCGCAATCTAAAATCAGCGAATAGGAATTTTATCCTACAATGTCTTTAACCTGGATGAACGGAATTTTTTTCTTTCGTGTATATGTCTACAATAAAGCGAATGTCGGTGAGTAAAAATCATCTTCAAAAATAGTCATAATTGGATGATGTACGGTGTCGAGTAAGTGAGAGAAATTTTGTTCCCCCAACAAGGTCGAATTGGGTCCCCCAAAATTGCGCAGACCTTACATTGTTAGAGCGCAAACATAGGATCGTCCATGATCTTTTCATGCACGATCTCTCTGACATACTTCTGAAGGCGACAATATTTAATTTTGGGTGTGAGTCAATACAAAATATACAATAGATTTAAAACTGCCCGGACGTTAATACATGAAGCATTGCGTCATTGTTGGAGTAATGCTGAGTGCTCTTTCTAATAATAAATAAACAAACTTTTTAAAAACAAGCTTTTATTCAAGCCATGTACTAAAATGAATAAAATTCGTTTAGGTTTGTATTAACGTAACGCAATGCTAAATGCTAATTCCTCCATACGTATTTCACGTTAGTAGACCCTAAAAAATACGTACTTTCAATCTTTATCACTGAAAATGATTCAATAATTTTCGATGCATTGTTTATCTTCAAAAAGCTTGTCGCGCGAAATGTTCATAAAAGTAAATACCAGTTAATTTCATAGGACAGTGATTGGTTGGTAAGTATTTGCCGAAGCATGTATTTTCTTTACAATTGTCCTCTTCGATCTCTCCTGTGGAACGCGTGTGCAAACTTTCGAAACTTTTGGCCCATGCTTTGCGTTATTCAGTGGAAATTCACACACATGAACTGTTTTATACAGATAAACCGGTTTCTATATCAAATTCGGTCGTGTCTCTGTGTATCCTGGCCCCTAAGGTCCTCTGCGAACAATTAGAGGAAAAACACTGTTATTTATAATTTGTCACATTAATGAAAAAATTTCAAATAAGTTTTATTTCCAAAATGTAAAAATCTTATTATATTGATTATCAGTTCTTTTGGTCAACTACACATTTTAAATACTATTTCCGTTAAATTTATTTAACTTGCCTGTTTTTAATTAAAATACTTATTAAAAACAAAATGCACACTGCGTTGGGTCAGCTCATAGAGTAATTGTTAATTAATTTTATTTTAGGACGGAAGTGACAATATTTTGGTACTTTGGTACTTTCATTTTTGTTTTAAGATGAAAATAAGGGCGAAACATTCAAAATGGAAATGAAGAGATATTTTTTATTGCCGAAGTAGAATACGAAAAGGTTACAAGATTCCTGGATAAATTCCTGTGAGAGGGATAAAGAAAAGTTTGTGACATCATACTCCAATTTTATATCAAACTAGCTGAGTACCCGCAGCTTTGCTCGCGTAAATTCTGTATTATGTCTCCACTTTTATTTTTTCTCATATCCTTATTGGTATCCACTGAAAATGTTATCCGTCATGGTTGGAGGTTTGATAGTATTGGTGTGTATCATCTGTCCCTTATTTTCACTGATGTAATTAAAAACACCAAATTTCCATTTCTCACCCTTAGGGGTATATTTTTGTAAAATTCTTTCTTAGTGGACATTTTTGATAATTTTTTTAAATCACGCTCTTCCCAACACCCACCTCTAGGGGCGTCGTGCATCTCATGTGGGCTGAAGGGTACATAATGTCATTGGAAATAAAATTATTCATCTCAGAATACACAATAACCATTGACTCGACCCTATTATCGTTTTACCCATCAGACGGTTTACGTTATTTTTACGTCTCGCCCTTTCCAACCCCCAGTTCTAAGAATACAGTGCACCTATGTGATCTCATCTTGAACATAATGGCATTGGTAGTTGAAACATTTCGTCAACCGCAAAACTATGTATCTGATGCGTTTTTATTTTTGTTTATATTTCAATATTAGTTTTCAATTATTTTTATCCATAAACGCATTTCCACCCCATCTCTCCCACCCAAGGGGTGCTAGTGGTGTGTTTGTTTCGTAAAGGTTGAGTTCAAACTTTCACGATATCGGGATTTCACTATCAACTCAACGACGCCGAAAATTATGGGCTCGCCACTGGTATGTCATATTCGATTTTTTTTCATGGCATCCCCTTTCCTAGGGGTGCTGGAGTTTATACGGCTGATTGTGAACTTTGACGTCTCCAAGAATGCCACTACTAATTTCAGTGACCCCGAAAACTAAGATCTCAACACTACTATCGGTCACTTTCGATTATTTTTACATTTCACTCCTTCTCACCCCCAACACAAACGATAATTTATGCTTATGTGTGTGTGTGTATTTGCCTTAGTAACAGAGGTGTCAGTTACTTGCACCTACCCTGCGTAAAAGGACCAGAAAATGCAAACAGCAAAGAGAACAACAGCTTTATAACTAGACAAATAGAAGAATCAGCCAACCTGAAAACATTTTTCTGCTATTACTAACTGTGACAGGAATCACAAACATCATTTTAGAAATTATCACAGAAAATATCACAGAATTTACACCTAATGTATCGTACTATATTTAACATTAACAGACAACGAACTAATTGTATCTGCCTCAGTCATTAGACCTTGTGCGAGATGTCGAAACAAAACAATTTATTTATTTATTTGAAGAAATGTAGTTTTACAATACGTCTGGAAACCGTAAAATAGGATAGAATATTATCACCATCCGATGGAAAGAAGAAACCAACTGGAAACAACGACGAGTGAAATATCCTGTATCTCTCCCGTGTTTCTACATAAAAAGAATTTGGATGATCTCCGAATCGTTCACCGCAGCTCATGTCTTTCCAATCAGACATACTTATTCGAATTGCTTTTCCCACCAATCAATCAGTCACAGCCACAAGGTTAATCACGCGAAGAAGCCTATCTCATAAATATTAAACGAATAAAATCAACCATCGTTACCTACGCATATTCCAAATATATTTTAATAAAATTATTACGAGAATATAAGGGAAATTCGATAAATTCCATACAAGTGCCATAATTTATTCCGTAACTAGGTTTGTACGCGACGTCGTAATTGCACTTCCATGTCACTCACCAAAATTGTTATTAAAAACGTTATTAACATAAATCAACATTAAATGATTATCATTAACCATTAAAGTATAAAATCTAAAACAAATCCAACATTTGCAATTTTTATGCTTAATCCTTTTGTGGAGTCATCCTCAATTCTTTACCCTTTCTGTGATACTACTGGAATTTGTTAAATTTATGGAACGGTTTTTTGTGGAATCATTAAATATATCTATTCTTTCTATTTATCCTATTAAATATATATGAGACAAATTGTTGTTTTGTCAATAACCCTCTGAATTATATTTCGAATAAGCCCAAAATCTTCACCTCTTTGTGCCAGATGAGTATACGATGATGTCCCGAGTTTATTTGTGTGGGAGATACTTGATAACTGGAGAAGAGATCAATGTTTCAGCACGTTAATGGAAAGTAAACATGATTATGTGCTTTTATACAGCCCTATTTTGGTTTACTTACGATAACATTATTTATTTAAGGTTATTTTCATGAGGTCGATATAAGAGGTTCTCTTCCTTTTTTTTGGGGGGGGGGGAATATGTAAAATATATATACTTTAAAATTACAAATGTTTACAACATTTGTTCAATTTGCAAAAAATAACCTTTCTGAGATAAAAATTTAAAACGGAGTGTAATGTCTCTCTTCTGGAATTAAACACTTGAAGAAATTTCATATAACATAATTTCATATATATAAATTGTACATACATAACATATCTGAGGAAAATGCTATTTTCACAAAACATATCTATTTTCCTTCAGATTTTTGCGATTTTTTTGGATTCAGGAGAATCAATTTCCGATTAGTGTTTTTTAAAAAAAATCACGCTTTCGTAGCAAGTTTTATTCACGCGTATTTATTCACACCATATTAAATTAATTTGTTAATATATGGTTCTATTATCACTTTAAGAAGAAACAATAAAGAAAAAAATCATTGTATTCATATACATGTGAAAATGTTAAAAGTACAGGAAATCTTTTAACAGTTTTAGTAAGACATTTCATGAATAATATTTCCACTCTTAAAATGAATTGCTTATAGTATCTAAAGGCATTTTTGAACCGCAGTCGTTTTGAATAATTTCATAGCACATCCATAAAGCCATTGGATGTAAACGGCCATAAATTTATTTTCTATATTCGATATTTACGATTATATTCAACATTTAAATGCAGCGTAAATAATATATTTGCATCGCAGCAAAATATTCGACGCTTCAGTACAAGTTATTGATAGTTTTTGGTATAAATGTATATGTTACCGGCATTGTAGAAAATGCAGGAATTGTAAATCAATTCTACGTAATGTGAACAATGCCTGAAACCATTAGGCAAAGAGGAAATATTAATCGGATTTCCCCCTTTACCTGGGCATTGTACTCATTACCTAGGCATTGCAGACGTTATCCAACGAAAGATAGTCTAAGTTAGGAATACAAAGTATTCGACTTTAAAATAGAACAATCTTTATTATTTCTTTAAAATTTTAAATTCTGTGTATTTTTCTTAGTAATTTCACGAGTTAACATTTTACTTCGGAATGTCACTTAGTGGAAACAATATCGGATATCACAAAATAAGAACAGTCATAGTTTGAAAATTTTCACATATTTTTACTATACTGCCTAAAGCAACATGATGACTAAACAGTTTCTACAAGCTTTTATTTAACTTGCGACGTTCATATGTATTATGCTATCCTTCCATTTCAATATTTGTCGTTAATTTTTCGGCCACTTCCAAGTTGCCGATCGAGCTGAAATTTGTGGTTTGTGTGGCAATAGATGATTATGATGCCAATGAGCTGATCTAATGATGGAGGTACACCGTATATTGCCTTAATTCTTGTCGTATTCATAAGTCTACATTCAATTATAGAAAATCAGTATGTCATGCATTATAGAGTGAACTACAACGGGTTGCATCGTACGAAACTGAAAGCTATTAATCAGTTAGTGGTTTCGTAACTTACCTGGCTACATTATCATATACAATTTCATTTCTTATCTATTCTTCTCCCGTGGCATCACACGGTGGCGGCCGTGGCTGCAGTGCAAATTAATTAACATGCTTGCAAAATCTTTACTGTTCGTCTAAATTTTAAGATTTAAACACGATTGTCATCTTTCTTGATAACAAAAAACCCATGTCCGTAAAATTTCTAATAGATCGGAAACGTGAAATGGAGGTGTGAGGCGGGCCCAGGAATTTCCTAGAGGTAGGAGATTTGTGCACTTTTGACACACTCGAATTTGTGTACATTTGACGATTTAAAAAAAATGATAACCAAAATGACAAAATAAAATAAACTTGAAAATCTTTTTTTAACAAGCTTATGTGTAAAAAACCACTGTACTAAATCCTCAATTTTGTTCATGAAATTAAAAATCAAAAAGTATAACTACAAAAAAAAACACTTCTTTAGTCACGCTTACAAGGTATATACACGAAGATAATAAAAAATGAGACAAATTTTAAATGCTTAAGGTGTAAAGCGTCATAAGTACTAATATACTTTGAAATTTTTGATAAAAAGCCTGCGTACTGCAATAGCATAGCAAGCGGTACTGCATAATTGTCCTTAGTTCTTGCTAAATACGACAATTGTATTAACTATTGTGAAATTTGTATTATATTTTTTTACATTGGTATTTTTATTTACCTTTGATGAACTTTATACTAACAAAGAATTCAGTACATCAAAAAATAATAACTATACAATTTTCTAATAGTTAAAGCTTGTTCTTGTAAGGAACGCTTCAGAAGTAGGTCATGTCAAGAAAAAGAGGAGATGTATTCATGAAAAGGTATTATATTTACTTGGTCTGTCATACGTTGGGTTTTGTTAACAATGGCAAGGTAAACGTTGGAAATAAAATTTATTTCCTACTATACCTGATGGTTTCAGACATTGTCCACATTGCCTACGCACTGTATACAATAACTGATTTCCTACTTTGCCGATACACACACACGGAAGTATCTTGCCTTTTCCAACTTAACCCTTATTTGTATTGGAGGATGGATGCAGCTATTAGTTTTAGAAATAAGAAACATGAAAATTAATTAACTATGACGAAAGTAAGAGTACAAAGTATGTTTTTCGAATTTGAATATTATTTTTAGGTATGTTCTTGCATCTTGTCCTGCTTAGTTTCAAGACAATATCTCTTTCTACAAACGACTGAAAGCTTCATTACTGAATTAATTTTTAATTGGGAAATCGAATAAGGCTAACTTCAAATAGTTCCCTTGTGGAGAACTGAGATATCAAGAAATGTGCGAGGAAATATATTTAAGATAGGATAACCACATTAATAAAAATTTATTGCGCTTTTTATCGGTCCTAATTGATGTTTGTTGTTGGGGGTGAAATGAAATCGTAAAAATCGCCATGCTGAGTGGCAGAATCGCGCTTGTGAGCGCGAAGTCCTTACACAATTAGTAGGGGGCACGCGATTCAATTGGTTTGTTTGCGCGTGTCAACGTTTGTCGTATGGTGACAAGACGAATGCCATCGCCTGTGCCTCGTCACCCCCTCCCCTCTGCGTATAGCTTCCTCCACCACCCTCGTCATAGGAATCGAAAAGACTCACCCGTTTCAGTGACGTACACAGTTGCAACGCACGCACGGCGTGTGCCATTGCGCTGTGCGTATCACTGACTCCAGCAGAGCTTATCGAGAGCCCAAGGAAAGTGAGACGCGTTGTTTTGTAAGCGACAGGCCAAACATATCAGCAGATCATCCCCGTGACGTCATCAGTGGCGGTGTGGCGTCAGGGAGGGGAGGAGGCAGGTCGCGGCGTGGCATTGTGTGCATTTGTGGTCCATTCCGAAGATCCGAGCCACAGTGTCCAAGCTGTCAGTTGTGAGACCACTCGACGTCGCTAGCCGGTCATCTGCCCACTGCGGTTTCACGTCGCCCGCGTATTGCTCCTCAGCGAACTCTCATTTCCGGCAGTATTCCTTTCACGAAAACGTGAGACCATGATAAATATTGTGATTTCTTATTTCGACAGTTTTTTCAGTTAATTTTACGTATAGCGACTCTTCAGACCTTTTTGCAAGTGTTGATCGATGGGACTCGATGCTACTTTTACTTAACAGTTTTCACTTTTGTCATTGCTATCGCCACCCTGTAGCTGCATATTATCGAGAGATAAGTGCGGATTTGTAAACTATTGTTCGCCGTGTAGATAAACTTGGTGATAAGTTTTGGATCTTTTCATTTTTGTGAGTACTGGCAGTGGCTCGGTGTGAGCAGGTGCCCCGTACGCCCACGCGCTAGCGTGCGACACTTGTCTGGAAGCAGAAACACGCGCGTTGCGTGGTGCGTACCGAGAGCTGTCGAACGACGAAATGACGACGTCCGCGGGTGAGACTGACGGCGTGGGCGAAGACGCGCGTTTAGAAGAACAGATAGAGAACGTCCACGAAGACGCCGATGTCCGTGTTCAACAAAGCGACGACAAGCAAAATGACTCTCAGGCTGGAGCAGATGCCGAGGAAGAGGAGGTATGTTATCAATACAGTAGAGTATCTAGGCGGGGACGGATGGGACGGGCTGCTCCCTGTGATGGGCCTCCAAATGAATCACAGAAACATACTGAATTTTCAATTGAATACATACTGTAAATGCAGTGAAATGCGAAATAGCTCTGCTTAGTATTAAATACTACTCAAATATAAATGTCAATTTCTATTAAAAAATACACTGGAGCGCTGTATTTGTACTTGTAGGCTTGAAAAAATAATATTTTGTATCTTGATTCTACGTTTCCCAAAAACACCCCCGGCCTTATTACGAGTAGGTACGCCGCTGTTTCTGTGTATGTTTAAGAATGATTATGTAAGTTCTCCCTGTTGATAGTTTTGTTCAATGCGACCAAAATATATTTCCCTTCACATAATGGCAACCAGGGGTAATAAAGATACTAAAGAAATGAAAATCATGAATATTTGTGGTAAAATATATGAATTTTTCCTGCCCTATACAAATAACGATTAATGTAATCGAAGAGAAACATAGCTAAACGATGTGTGTTTTGGTTGGAACTTGATTATAAGTAGCGTAATCGTACATTAATTGGTACCAAAATAGGCAGTTCGTGTGAACTCCTCTCAACAACATAATCTCTGACAATTACGGCGGCTATTGTCGCATATATGGAAATGAATTTTTGCTTCCGTACCCCGACAGATAGAGTCATCCTGAACTTTGACTCTCTAGATGCAATAAATTTGACCAAGATAAACTTGAGCAAGATAACGTGTTTTATGCGACAAGAAATATATTGCAATAAATTAAATCACGTGTTGGATTGGAGATAATAATATAATAATAAGATAATTTTCTTACGATTAGTAGGATTATTATGTCGTGCTCTAACCGAATATGGTTGATAATCTGAGCATGGGTATGTGAAAAGTTATCGCGAGTGGGTAATACTAGAGTACTATTAGGTTTAAACCCAATCATTTAAAAAGAAAAGTTCTACCCTACGCCAAATTGTTCTATACCCTCCTCTTTGTCAGTGATAAAACGTTACACCACACAGAGCGTCAGGTTTCGTGGCGAGGGGTTGGAAAGGGGTGAAATTTATACAGCTAAGATGGTGGAAAAATACACCCTTTGCATTTAATCTACATTTAATACTCAACAAAAATGGACCAATACATTTTTATGTTGCAGTCATCGGTTACAGCAAAAATATGGAGGGATAAACATTTACTTTTCACCGATTGGCGAAAAAAGTAAAGAAATCATAATTTTCTTTCCGCGATTTAATTTTTGCGTCGTTTTAGAGTAGTTTCGTGGGACTATGCAGAACATATTTTAAGCTATAAAAAACGGTACTACGGTCGCCTAGTGAGGGACTTAATGCTGTCCGTATTAGTGCCATTACCGAAAATAATGTAAAGTTTCAGAAATCAGTGCATTGCTCAGTGTGTTAAATAACCGATTAAAAAGAAAATTAAAAAGAGTGCTGAAATTAAATAGAAAATTAAACTGAAAAAATAGAAGTAAGTTGTAACAATCCGTGCACCTATTTGTTAAGGATTGTTTCATTACTGCGTTTCTCTATGAGCAATGAGTAACTTGAGACTAGTGTTTTCTGGTTTCGTGACATCCGAAAGGAACAAGTTAAAGAATAATATTTGGAAGTTAAATTATTATTATTACTTCTTTGTAGGATTTTACAATGAGTTTTTTTATTTATTACAAAGTTTATGATTAGTTAATTATTTAGTCATATTGTTTTATATCCCATAAAGTATCCTAGATTTTTTATTAATTACGAAGGAATGATATGTTAAGATTCTATTTAAATTGTTTCTGAATTTTGTTTGCAATGCTATCTAGTTTACCAATGTGATCTCGTAGAACTGTCCGTACCATATAATAGTTCAATTTATAATCTTCAATTTTTTTAGTATTTAGTACGGATGAAACGTTATTTTTGTGTGAGAGGTTTAAGGGAAAATGCCAATTAAGACCTTTTTAGTGTTTTTATGTTGGGTTGGTAGAAAAGTACTCATCCCGAGAATATTTCAAGCTTTCATTTAAGTTATTCCGTTCGTATGTATGAATGTGTAGTTGGCATGACAATAGATTATGGCACCGTTTTACAAAAATCTACCCCGAAGAGAATGAAATGGGAGAACATATGTATTTATAATTTAAACTGATTATTGAGATTGGGTCGAAAAAGAAGACAAAAAACAAACTATTTCATACTACCGACATTTCGAAAATTTATATTTTCTTCATCTGGGTCAACAACAAGGTCTATAATTAGTCGATATTACAATTTTTTAGCAAGTTCAATACTGAAATACACGAACAATAATAAATGAAAAAAACATACCTAGTATGTTGTAAAACTTAAAAAATACCTAGTCAGGTGTTTCTTTTTACATTTATTATTGTTAGTGTGTATTCAGTATTTAATTGATAAAAAATTAGAATATCGACTAATTGTAGACATTGTGTGTAGCCCTGATAAAGAAAATATAAATTTTCGAAACATCGGCAGTATGAAATAGTTTGTTTCTTTTTTTTTTGCCTTCTTTATCGAACCAATCTCAATAATCAGTTTAAATTATAAAATTTGGGGTCAACAATATGGAGTATACATATGTATTTATGTTCTCCTTCCGTTTCAAAATTCATGATTGAGTTTTCAGACACGTACAAGTTTTCAATCGAGTTGTAATTTATTGATATGTGTAATTTTCATGACAATAGATGATTATGGCACGGTTTTACAAAAGTCTACTCCTATGGGGGTGATATTGGAAAATATATATTTCTGCATTGCCCTTCCGTTTCAATCGTAAAAATATACAAGAGAAATGAAATTTTTCTATCACTCCGAGCATTAGAAACACTATACAGTAGAAATCAATTAACACTCTCATGCATGAAAATAACATTTATAAAAGTGATTATTTACAATAATATTTATAAATAACAATTAAGTGAGTAATTTTGATCATATTATCAATGGAAATTATAACGAAAATATTTAGTGGAAATTCTAAAATAAAAATTTACTCTAATGAATCTCTTTAAAATCGGAATATCGATAAATACTTTCACTGCGAGCCTCTGCAATACGTGACATCCCGCTAGAATTTCAAGGTTATATCTTTAATAATTCTTTCTAGGCTTTGGTAAATGTTCTAGTCACTCAAAAACGTACCATCAATGTGATAGTGACAATGCAGCAGAAATTTTAAAACTTTTTCTCCCATTAAACAGTAAAATATAGAATATTCGATAAATTAGTTAGTAAATAGTTTAGCAGCGTTGATATAAAACATTTGAAGTGATATCTCAATCATTTCGTGAAATATCGCGAAACAATATATAACTTGGCGGATTTTGAAAATCTCTTTTCGAAAACGAACATAAAACAGTTTTTTTTACAATTTCGCTACGGTGTGTGCACTGATAAACTGGATTGAAAAAATGTTGGAGGAATTTAATGCCATCATCGCTCAATGGTATCAGGAAACGTTGATAAATATCCACCGAATTATAAAATAAGTCAATCCATTCGATACTTTTTCTGCTTCGTCCATACGTGCTTTTCAATTAAAATTTGAGATATTTCCTTCGTGTGAATTAGGTTAAGTATTATTTTGGTGCATAGATTGGGTTACATATGATGGTATTCTAGGTGGTAAAGATTAAACTAATTTATTTCAACCATTCACCTGGTAGTTTAAATACGATAGCAAATAAACTATAGTGTCTGAATTCAGTATTCTGATTTTGGGAAGTGCCTAGTAGGTACCGGGTAACTTTTCTCATAAATCTATTGTTCTCTGTGAACAAAATGAACATCAACCTTTGCTCATTCAGCGAATCCCTAACAATGATAGCGTTTTCTTCCTTTCTGACGTTCCATTCACAAACACGAGACTGTGAATGACGACCATAGTCCCTTTCACTGCTTCCTTTGTGACAGGTTATGTTATTCATTTTTCTAGTACGTTGTGTATTCATTGTCAATAAGCTTATCGCTTGTCACAATTGCTATTTCTTGCAAGTTATTCTTTCCTTTATGTGCACAGATCCCTTAATAAGATGCTGAATTGTCTCAGACTGATTCTCAGAAGGTCAAGAGTAAAAAGAAAAAAAATTTCACTCCCGACGTAACTTATCCTCTGAAGACGGCTTACGAAATTCCTCTTCCATATTTCTTGCATATTACGAATTTCGTATTTTGTGTGTGTGTGTGTTTTATTTTGCAAAATACGTTCTACTCTTACATGTGAGGAATATATCGTTCCACATTTGCATTTTTCATGGTACACTCCTGGTTCAAATATTCAAAATCGACAATTTTATGAGGTTAATTTTTTAGACGTCGCTGCATCCGATTTTAAAAACATACTCCGGAGTTCATGGATGAACCAACTTGGAAACGGCTGTATTTTAATCAACTTTTGTCATATTAAAGTAGCACAACTTGCCCGAAGTCGCTTGGGAGTCTGAATTATCTTCTTTTCGACCATTTCTCACCATTCCATGTAGCTTTATAAATTGACTAGCTAAAACCGGTGCTTTGCCGGAGTGAAAGTATCGTTTTTTTATTTTTTCTAAATTGCCTTTGATGTATGTAAAAAAGAATATACCAAATTTCGAAAATATTGCTCTTGGACACACCTCGTAAAAAGCGAATTTCCGCACATCGCATCGCGGCTCATGCCAACAACAGGTTAAATTTCAATGAAGAAAAATCTGATTCGAATTTCGACATATCACTCCGAGTATATTCTCGGACCTATCCCAAAGAACGTCTCTTCCAAATTTTGAAGCTAGAAGTCTTTCACCCGCGATAAAGAAGAAGGTAAGAAACACACAATATATTTATGGTTCAATTAATAATGATGTAAACAGAATTTTCTGGGTGGTGAGATAAGATTTACCCCTGGTAAATGGGCGTGAGCTGAATTTCAAAGAATTACAAAGCAACTTCTCAAAGTAAAAAAAAAATTGAAACCGAAAATCAAAAACATCACTTTGTTATCTTCTTGAACTCCTCCTGGAGAACGCGTACGCAAAATTTCGAAGCTTGTGACTCATGCTCTTTGTGTGGCAGACACAAACACACTCTTTGTTCTATATGTAAAAAGACAAAACGAGATAACTCCAAACAAACAACTCTCCTACCTACTTGCCTCCCTTAAGATAGAACTAGTGTAGCTGAAATTGAAATCGACAAAAATAAAAAGAGAAGCACGTTCTTATTGTAATTTCAACTTTAAAAAATACATTTCTGGCCATTTAATGAGATAATTGCAATTGACAGTGTAGTATTTTGCGTCTTATGGAGGAAACACTTATTTAAAAAAAGACCAACTTTGAAAGTACGACAGTGTTAGAAAATTAGTTTATAGTGAAATTTCCGTGATATTTGTACATCACTTTTATCTATAAGCCACCGGACATTGGAGAAGGATATTTTCTTTTTTCTGAGGTGAAATGCATAAATCACGAAATCGTTGACTTGCAATGTTTTTACACGTTCTTATGCAATTCAAACCAGTCAATCAAATTCCTGAGTATTGTCTGTACTATACTAATAACTGAAAGATCCAAATTAAATCAAATTTTTCCTTTATTGTTAATCATATTTTGTGTTTTAAAATAATTAGAATAAAATTAAAGGAAACGATTTTATAT
>NNCF01131279.1:0-16966 GCA_002313205.1 Laupala kohalensis | reverse complement strand
GAGATGTATAATTGTTTTCTTTATTTTTTGTCTGAAACACAACAATAGGAATAATAGTGAAGAAACGAGTGGTGCAAAACTATTGCACATACTTTCTCATATACGTTTCTCAGCTTGCACTGGAGAGTGACATTAACGAACTCCATTAATAGAGGGTTATTTATGGCACTATCCTCTATATTTTGATCGTCTACATGTTACCCAATAAGGAAAGGGTTGTCTTTAACATGGTACCCTATACTTTGGTCGCGTATATGCTACCCTATGCGAAAAGTTTATTATGGAAATAATTTCACTAGTATTTACATTAAAGCATCCCTAATTTACCAATTCAGTCCTTTGGTTTTGGGGGTGATTAGCTCAGTTTTATATTCTATTTCAAATGATACATGTATAAATAAATATAGTTACGATATTTTAATGCGAGAACCAAGCAAGCAGTACGTCAATATATTTGTATATTTTGTCTCCGGATACTCACATTCCTCAACCATTTCGATTATTTTTGACATTTACATTCAGTCATCTCAGTAATCTTCGTATATTCTCATCTCATTCACAATAGAAATATATTTTGCATTCTAAACGAACGCGTCTCGTATTTTATGGATCTCTTTCATCTCGGTTGGCAATTTCTATTATCCCAGTTATGCCGAATGATAAAATCGTAAAATTCATTTACATAAATATCAATTATAGCAACCCTCTTCTTATCAAAGTGCTCTTTTCCATTGAGTTTTCCTTGGCTGACAATTGAAAGAGCACACAATATTCCTGGCTCAGGAATGAACCAAAGAAAATAACAATTCCAAATATTGAGTACAAAAACACATTTCTTTATATTAGTTCATAAAAATATCTTAAATTGCGATGAACCTCACCGCCAGATAACAGATTAATTATGTTATGTTGAATGAAATGGGAGACGGGAGCGAGATTCGAACTCGGGACCTTGCGCTTTCCAACTGCGCCATCCCGTTCGCCTCCCGGCATGTCTTCCATCTTCATTCAATTGTGAACCAGAATTGGAAAATGCGACCCAAAACAAAGTACTTCCTCGGGGAGTCGCCTCATATGAGGAGCGTAGTCTCTGCGAGACCACCTCAGAGGTCTTCGGGTCTCGCAAGTTGAATGAAGATGGAAGACAGGGTCGGCTGGTGAACGGGATGGCGCAGTTGTAAAGCGCATGAGCGCGCTAAGCTCAAGGTCCCGAGTTCGAATCTCGGTCCCGTCTCATAATTAATTTATATTAGTTATTAAGACGATGTTCTTTTAGTTTCTGAGTTAATTTTCTCGGCTCAGAAACTATAACATGCAAACATTACGAGATATTTCTGGTCCAGAATGCCCAAGAACAAAAAAATTCCCAATATTGAGTTTTCGAAAAATTATTTGCATTTATTTGATAATAAATGACCCTCTTCTTGCGTTTAGATTATAATACACACCATCCTTATACACGAATTTTTTAAACCTCACAATATCCGAAGATCCATCCCATTTCAAATATTAAGATGTTTCAAATCTATCTGCAAATGAGTTCTTCTTTGCTTGCTATACTAAACAAACATACTATTAAGACGATACTCCAAAAAACTTTCCGAATACATTTCATACTCGATAATAAGCTNTATATATATATATATATATATATATATATATATATATATATATATATATATATCCATTTCATCCGTTTAGATTTTTTTTGCATATATTATTTCCTGGATCATAATTCGCAGCTTACTATTTTTAAGAAGTTGTTCAAGGTTCATAATATCCGAAGAATCAAATTCCAAAAATTGAGATAATACATTTTTGCATGCAATTATAAATCTATTTGTTCCGTCAGTTCTTCCTGGCTTGTAATATAAAACACACTCATTATCAAAAATATACTTTTAAGGACTTTCCAGATTGCAAATTGCTAGTTATTTCATTGTGGTTGACAATTTCCATCATCCCGAATTCATTTCATGCATAACTACGTTAAAGAACACAACAAATGCCAATGTTTTTTTACTTCAATATCCAACTTTTTCATTCGTTCTGTAAACGATACCTTCCTCTTTTTTGCATATTGTATTACCTGGATCATAATATAAAACATTCTTTTAGCAGAAGTTCATGGTTTATAAAATCGAAAATACCAAACGGTTAAAAATATTGTGACTATCAATCATCCTATGTTTCAAATTTATTTCTGCGATTAGTTCTTTTCGTGGTTCACCTTATACGTTATAATTATTATCAAGAAAAATGTACAAAGAACTACATCTGAAGTTTTAACCTAAAATATGCCAATTTTTCTGGTAACTTGTATTTTTTTAGTAATTAGTAGTAAATCTTGATGAAAATTCACAGTACTTTATTGCAGTCTATTCACGAAATTATTTCAAGTAATTTTCTAACACCTATATCAATATTTTTTGTTGCTTTTTGTGGTACGTTTACCAGTCACAACAAGAATGCTTTCCTTCAAATTCATTTGACGAAATTTCTAATGGATGAAATCCTTTCCGCGAATGTTTTCCCTTTTTCCTTCTTTAGGTGCCTTTTCGTTTATTCTTTCCTATGCTCTTCACGTTCCTTATTCCAAATCATGATTTATTTGTCGTTATTAGCATTCCTTGCCTATTTAATGGAACAACAACATAATGAGCAGATCATTAATCAATGTCATTAAATTTATAGATACTTCTCTAGTTCTTTCTCTTCTACTTCTCATTTTTAAAAAATTATTGCTGTACTCTCCACTGGGTTCTCGTTTCCTTAATTATTGTATTTAATTTTCTTCTCTTTATACAATCCTTCCACAATACTTATTACGTTTCTTCTATTTCCTAATACGCCGTTAATGGTCCCTCTATTCCATCCACACTTTCGTGTTTTGTGTTTTGTTATAGAACGTTTTCATCTTAGTTTGAAGAAGCGGGACGCATTTGATCCATCAGTTTTGAAATGTGTTCTTCGCAAAGCGGGCAAGTGTTCAACTCATGTAAATCAGCGTCTGAAAAAGTAATAAATTTCGTTCTGAATATTTTTAATCATACTCTACTTTGAAAATGAACTATTCATAAATCGTAATTTATTTATTTCCCTTACTGACATACATAAAAAAATTATTTTATTTTTATTATCTAAGATCGTGTAAACTAAACGGGTTACAGATTTCCATTTTTCTCATGAGTTGCGCACATTTCATCTCACGCACAATTCATCTCGAGCAAGATTCAATTTTTCTACCTAGGGTCAAGTAGTGGTGATGTAGGTGGTAGTCCCCAGGGTTGGACAAGGAAACCGGAATTCTAGAATTCCGTTTTTCTTGTTGGAAGGAAATTCTAGAATTAAAAACTTCCAAACGTCAGTGGCGTAGAAATGTTCTGTGCAATTTCCTTTGTTCTTATATTTCTCAATTTCATGTTTCACTTCAGAAAGCACGTAGAAAATTGTGTTCTTGTAGTCAACATATGCTTATACCTGACTAATCATAGAAATACAACCATAAAAGCTGCAATTGAGGAGGAATCACCCTAATTTTGAAGATAATAGAAAACTTTCATGTTTGAAGAAATATTATGAAGATAAATCGAAATTAAATCTGAGCTTTATTATGGGTTACTCGCTTACTTTTTGACGTTCAGACGAATGACCAAACCTGCTATATTTAAGATGTCTTATTACTTCATTCCAGTCATAAATTTCACTTTTCAGGATTTAGAAGAAATAAAATATTGTGACAAAAATAAAACCGAAGTCAAAAAGTACTCCAATGCCAAAGTAATTGGTTCTAAAGTTAAGAATTGGTTCTAAATCTTGCTTAGGAATTGCCGAGCACTGATGCACTATCGAGAACTGATGCATGTACTCTACGATGATAATCAAAATATATTATTTTCTTTTCAATTATAACTGTTTTATGAAAGAATTAGGAAAATTATAAGTGGAATTATACACACCACTTTTTCGGAGTCAGGGACTCCCAAAACAAATATCTTCGTCAAAATTTCGCATCGAATGTTTTGCACGATTACAATACTTTCAACATACTACACAAATAAGTAAAAACAGAACCTTAAAAATCAGTTATGTTATAAATACTTCGTGTTTGGGTTCATATTTATTGGAATTATGTATGGAATTCAAAAAATTGTAAGATAAATAGGAATACAAAGAAAAAATCTCCCCAGGGGACTCACACCTAGTAAGTACATGTTTGGCAAACACGGGACCCCGAGCTGAGTCTGGCATTACTTCCAATTACTTGTGCGAGGCTCCTTCCTCTCTCTTTCCTGACCTTCCTTGGTCAACTCTTGATTTTTTCGATTCCGACGCTAGGGTATCTTTCATTTTCCTCTTTCTTCTTTCTTTAAAAAATGAGATATGTTGATATTTGAGTTTTGAGTTGTAATACAGGAGGGTTTTTAGAGGGTATGGTTGAGTCATTCGGCGAGTCCCACACGCGAGGAGAGTCATGTTGGCTCTCCCTAGTGCGTAACTGCATTTTCCCTACCTGTACAAGTTTTTAAGGCTCTAATGACCTCGATGTCGACGAGCCGTAAAGCCCCACAAAAAAATATCAATCACTTAAAATGTCTCTCCAATAAGTGACTCACGAAATCCATTCAGCAGGTCGGGCGGTTAGCATGATGGTGGGCGGGGGAACGGCAAGTCATTAGGACAGGTTCAAAGTGTATATTTCAATGTTACCCAAAGTTTTTAATCCCATGTCCGAATTTATGACCATCAGGAAGTGTCGAGTTTGAGAACTCTGACATGAATCATTAATTTACGCGACTGACGGAATTATAAATATCTAACTTGCCCATATAACTGGTATCCAACGTTATATCTTCGTGGATTTTACACAGTGGTTGATAGCAAGTATGACACTCTTGGACCACACCTACTAATCAATAAAAGAAATGCAATAAACACTGTTAAGATTAATTTAAATGGACTCAGCGAATAACAGCTGATAGCGAATGAACAGTTTGCCTCTGTTGAACAGTCTTTTTTCTAACATTCCTTCGAATACAGAATTGCTTACCTTTCTGACGAGTCAATGCTACGCTATAATATTTACATGTAAATTAATTTACCCCATTTTGTTCATGTGGCTTTAGGTGTTGATACACTTATGTTGTGAGAGAGTTCCTTTTTTTATCTTTCTTTGTTATTTTTGAAATATTTGCCCAAATCTATAGTAATTTTGCGCAGAAAAGGGAATGGATTTGAAGATTTTATTTTCTTAAAATGGTGAAAATCATACTATAAATCTGACAATTTTCCCTTATGTTTTGTTCTTACTTACTCTTTCATATTGTTTTCCAAAAGGTTCATAATGATTTTTGAGTATGAGGAACATTTGAACAATTGAATTTTGGTTTAACTATGAAATGGATGAAGATGAATTTATTACGTCATTTTGTTTTTATTCTGGAAGGACCTCATTCGTTTTATTTGTGAATATAATTTGAAAGACAAGAATTTGAGGATGCTTTTGAATTTAAATTTTCCTAATTTCTGAACATACTATGTCGTTGTAACTGATCGATTGACTGGCTCATTCATCAACTCAGAGAATAAGTAAAAGGGTGATGAACGTCTTGATGTGTTGTTCTCTTGTAAAATAGAAAATAGGTAGAAAAAAACAAGAACATTTTTTTTCGAAATTTCCAAAAGGAGTGCATTGTTATGGAATTTATATTTTCAAGTGGTGGTGGACGAATATATCTTCTGGTTTGGTTTCATAATGTAGAAAATGATATTTGGAGTATCCAAAGCCAGAAATAAGTTAATAGTTACAACAATTATTATCAGGTTCACAATTTTTTTGAATCAAGGAATAATGAGGGTTTCTTACTTAAGAAAAATCAAAATATTTTAAAGTATATTTATGTTCATAGATTGACTTTCACCACGGTGAGGGAAATATAAATATGGCGTTGCACGTATAGTGAAATAACTCGTATGTTTCTTAATATTAAGTACAGGAGGGCCACACGTTAACGGGGAAGGTAGTCTGTAAACTTTTTCCTTGTCCCACCCTGCGGACTACCACCAACATCGCCACAGCTTGACCCTCCGCAGCGCAGGTAGATAAGTTGAATAATGCGTGAGTGGAATCGTGCATGAGATGAAATGTACGGACTCCTTTTTTTATATCAGGCAGAAACATTCAATTTAAAATAAAGGCCAGGTTAAATCCTGTTACATCGTTAAAGTCACAATTACCATACTTTCTGTATAGTACGTACCTGAGAAAGTAATACAGTAATAAACTAAGTTTTTACGACGGCTCAGAAGTTATTTTGAAAACCACGTTTTTGATATCAGGGATCACCAAAATGACTATTTATATCCAGTTCCTGCGATCGATTTGTTTTCACCGCTCTATATGCCACGTATATGACAAAAGTTATAAACTGAATCTCAGTTTTTGGTCGGACTCATAGTCGCTAGAAGAGTTTTTAACTTTTATTATTAGAAAGTTTGGAAGAAAAATAAATATTCATAATAGTATTTTAAAACATTTAGCGGCTTCTCAATCTCATAAATATATTAAAAGTGTTGCGAAAATCTGATTTCGTTGTAGACAGAAATTAGTGTATTTTCTTATCCGCAGTGCGTCTGACGTCCTCCTACGTAATTTATCATATCACATCTTTCATTTCAGTTTACCAACAGTATATTCTACTTCTTTTTGATCGATTTACATTCCTAAATAATATTCAAGCTTCCTGAAACACTAAACGTATGTGCAAGTGTAGCAGGCAGAAACTTTTTACTGTGTCTATACCAAATTTTCAAGCGAAAAAATGCGGATGTAATGCATACTAATTACACAATACGAACAGAAAATTGAAGCAAAAACGTTGAAACCGTTTTTGAGAAATATATAAAAGAGTACTTTGACCTTCATGTGACGTACCTTTTGTATTAGAGTAAAAAGAAATATAGACTACGTTCATCGACACTAGTAAATTCTATCGTAAATACGAAATACGAATTCAGCCGTTTACCCAAAATCGCTCCGCACAGACGAACGGACAGACAGACAGACAGACAGGCGAACGGACGCTTTGCCGAGAACTTTTCGGAATCAGAGATCATCAAAACGGACATTTCGGTTAAAATCTCGCTTTCGAATTGTTTCACGATTACAAATACTTCATATATAGTACGTATATGAGAAAGTAAAAACATGATTTAATTTGTGTCTATCAGTAAACAGTATAGTACAAACAATATTCAGGATCTCTCTTGATTTTTTTTTAATGCGTAAGAGGATGTAAAAACATGGCGGCCGAGCGCAAAGGTTTCGTGATTTGTGCATCTCACCCCGGAAAAAGTAAAATAGATTTCTCAAACATCTGGTGAGCTTTAGATAAAAGTGATGTAAACAGTTCTGCGGACAATTAACTTCAAATCAAAGTTATTTTCCATTACTTTCGTGATTTATTTTTTATTTTTTTGACAATAAGTGCTTTCTTTTTTTTTTTTTTTTTGTGGGGCTTTAGGGCTCGTCAACATCGAGGTCATTAGAGCCCTTAAAACTTGTACAGGTAGGGAAAATGCAGTTACGCACTAGGGAGAGCCAACATGACTCTCCCCGCGTGTGGGACTCGCCGAATGACTCAACTATACACACTAAAAGCCCTCCTGAATTACAACTCAAAACTCAAATCCTAACATATCTCACGACTTTACTAAAAACATTTTAAAAAAAGAGAAAAGAGGAAAATGAGAGATCCCCTAGCCCTAATGGCGTCGGGATCGAAAAGAACAAGAGGTAAACAAGGGAGGTCAGGAAAGAGAAAGGAAGGAGCATGGCACAAGTAAGTGGAAGCAATGTCAGACTCAGCTCGGGGCTCCGTGTTCGCCAAACACGTACTTACTAGATGTAAGTCCCCTGGGGGGAATAAGTGCTTTCTCCGTAAGACATAATGTATTACACCCCCAATAGTTATAATTGCAATTATCTCTTTTAAATGGCCAGTGAGGTATACGTTTCAAGTTGTGAATATTTTTCAAGTCACAATAAGAACATGTTTGTCTGTTTATTTTTGTTGATTTCAGATATTTTTGTGATTTATTTCTACGTATGCTCGTAGATCCTTAAGGTTCATGGTCATGTCATTCTTCCAAAAGGTAGGATGCCACAGCAAAGTCGCACCGTGTCTGTGCGAAAAAGAAATGGACGAAGTGGCGTTGGATGTTTAAACAATCCAAAATCCATTGCTTCCACACCATCCACCGCTCCCTTTCGAGACTATGTCCTATGTTATCTGTGCTTTGATTCACAGAATTCGAAAAACAATTGACCATTCTGTCTTGTTGGCGTAGTGATATTGAATTTAAAATTCTTTACATAGCCAATTATCGTAGCTTATAACATACAATATTACTATAAATAATAATTAATTAATTTATACAAATTACAGATTTTAAGTAATTAAATACAAATTACGAATAACTTTGAGTATGTCTTATTTAATTACATAATTAATTACAAAATTTAATGTGCTTTGGTTAGGAGGCTGCCCAGCCCGGTTCTCTACAATTATGTAATTGTTTTTTAATTTCTTCAAAATATTACTTTTGAGTTACATGTTTATTTTACCTATGTTTATTTTATTGCATTTCTTTAAAAAAATATTACCGATACAAGTATAATTGAATCCCCTAGTATTGTAAAATTATTCAACAATTTTTTCCTGCTCATTTCTAATATATTATTAATTTGTTATTAGCTCTTCTCCACCTATCTATGAACAGTACGAAAAGGATTGGCGAGACAATGGCGTTGCGTTGAGTGGCGTGGTGTAATCGTGTTTGTGCCAACTTTTCAGCGTCATCCCATTTGGACGTGATGGCGTGGCGTGGCATGGCGTGGCGTGGCGTGGCGTGGAATGCCCATTTATAGCGACGCTCAAGATCTATGAACTTCCACTATCCGTGTAGATCTTTTACGAAAAGCGAGTGAAGTGACGTTCGCGAGGAACGATTAAACATTTAAAATATCGTGCGGTCTCTTCTATGATATTTTACACAATTTTACCAAGGTTGAAGAATATCCATCTAACATACATTTGCATACGAACAAATAAATGTCAAAACATTCGTATTTAGTGTTACACTAGCTGACCCTGACTGTTCTCACGGTATTGAAAGGAGTTTTTGTTGTTGTGTTACTGTTTACCTTTCATTATAATTTTCAAAATTGGCATTTATTTTCAAAAATCGTTATGATTTCTTTAAAAAAATCGTTATGATTTTTTAACAAGTTCGTCTTATTTAGCGGAAATTCTAAAACCAAAATTTATTCTAATAATTCTCTTTAAAATCGGAATATTGCTAATTTTTTTCTCTGGGAGCCTCTGCAATGCATAAGTGACATCCTGCCAGAATTTCAAGATTATATCTTTAATATTTTTTCTATGCTTTTGTGAATGTATCGGTCACTCAAAAAACGTACTAATATTGTGTTAGTAGTAAAAATGAAAATGCAGCAGACATTTTTAACCTTTTTCTCCCGTTAGAAAGTAAAATATAGAATGTTCCAGTAATCAGTTTTAGATAGTTTATGTTAACGTAAAAAACCGAAATTGTATCTCAGTCAGTTCGTGAAATATAGCGAAAATAATATAAACCCGAACGGTCCCGTATCAACCGGTTGTCGGATTAACCAGGCTATACCGTGGAACTGATTTTCTTTCTCTTTCAGCGTGTGATAGCTGGAAGGTACTGACTCAGATTGAGATTATGATTGTTTGATGAATCTTTCCTGGAAAGTAAAATGGGGTGATGCGACGGTAGATGTGCAATGTGCAAGTGTTGTGGCGGGCAGAACAGGGCAGGGAAACGGAGTACACCAGTTTGATTCCCCTCTTGCTTCCGAGTCTTTCTATAAAGCAGTTAGTTCATATGTCTATTTTTCTATACATAAAATTTTTACGTGTTCGTTTATAATACAATACGATAAAATGAGTTACAATGACGTCTCATTTGCTGTATATTCGTATTAACCTGACGAAATTGTAGGTTCTTATTGAACGAAAATCAATTTTTTCACGGGAACCTCGAATTAACCGGTCAAACGGGAAGCCAGCCAAAGTCTCGGTCCCGATCAGAATGGTTAAGATGGATTCTATTGTATGTTTATATAAAAAAATAAGATATCTTCATTTGTTCTTGAGATGTAATAAAAATTGAGACAAATGGAAGAATCATATTTCACCCTTTAAAAATCAAAATATCGAAAAATCCTTTCTTATAGACACTATAATACATAAGCTACACCCCATTAAAGTTTAATGAATAAGAAAAATGCGCCAACCATGTTCACTTTTTTTGACCCACTTAAATTTGAATCATTAAAAATCCCGGAAATTAGTTTTTAGAAACGTGGTTCAACAACCTTTACATACAAAAACCGAGATCATATATCAATCAGCTCGTAAAATATATCGAAAGGTTATATCATATCGTTAGCGCTAACCTTAGATATCTGAAAACCTCTTTCTATCTCTTTGCACCCATTACAAAAGAAAATGTCGAAAAATTCAAAAACATTTTTCGAAACATCTCAGTTGTCAATCTTTGCATTTAAGAACTGAAATGATTTCTCAATTGGTTTACCAGATGTGGTGACAATATCGGAAATTCGAACACTCTCATTTTACCTTATTTCACTCTCTTAAAACTAGACTTTCGAAGAAAAAAAAATTCGTAGTCGGTGTTTACGTCACAAAGGGCAATGTAATGTAATGTCCAAACCAATTTTTGGTTTATATCCGAACCATCAATCTCTTAAGTCTCGTCAACAGGGCTGAATAAATGAAAATATGCATCTGGAAAACCTCATCAATCTTGAAGTGGTACATTTTGACACATCGCTCAACGCAGGATAAAATATGCTTAATTTCATACATCTAGCTTTCATATGGCCCTCGCTACGTAAAGCGCGAACTAAGATATCTGAAGATACCTATTATTTTTATTCCGATAGTGAGTCGTTTTAGAAATGACTCTCGCTTACTTCACACCCAAATGATGTTTAACTCTGGAACTGTAAGTATTAGTCTGGATGAAACCAATTCAGACCTTTGGGTGATGCTGGGTGCGTTATCTAGTGTTATACGTGTCCTTATGAATCGCCGTTCTCAGATCGCTGGGTTGTATTCTTTATTTACAAAAATCGGGGCAACAGAGCTTCGCTTCCAGGATGAAAATTTCGAACGCTACTCTTTCAACAATTAATTGCTTCGTTTCGTAATGTCAATACCACCCTCACCATACTGCACTTTGTGCGACGAAAAATTGACTCGCACATTGATCGAATGTCCGAACAATATCGTGCATACAAGCACGTAAGGTGAAAGAAGTTTGCAGGTCCTGGACCATACCCGAAACACTTTAAAAGTTGTAATTAAAAACTTTATCACGATAAAATATTGTTAATATACCCTTTGTTTATAAATTAATAACATGAATTAGAACAAATTAAAATATTTTAGCGTCAAATTTTAAAGTTTACAGTATAATGCTCCACAAGTTTTTGGTTGCAGTCCGGACAGACATTAAAATGTAGTGTGATATAATGATCGGGACCATCTGTTGATTCTTCTGATTCAAACTGATAATCTGTCTCGTTCTATCATAACGTTTGAGTAAATAAGATCAGAATGGCACTAAACTACTCATGTCCATTTTTTTTAATGTTAGAGTGGTACTTGAGGCGATCTATTTGGTACTTGAGGCGATCAAAGAATACCACGAGTCTGAAAGACTATTTGATCGATGTCCACCTGGTTAAAAATATTTTTATAACAAAAAAGCAATTGAAAACTGCACATGGCCACGTGGAGGACAAAGAGCTTATTTACTTTCTGAAAAAAAATGAGAAGCCATCTCATGAATTTCGATCAAAGCGGAATGGACCGAACCTAATAGCACTGTAGTACAAAAATACTGGAAGTATTTAGGTAAATAGGTACAAAAATAATGTACCCCCAACTTTGATTTACTTTCTAATCATATCCCAAAAATGTAGAAATATCTTACAACTTAATCCCTCTTATTTACCCCAACTTCACATTAAAACTAGATGTGCAAAACCATTGCACATACTTTCTCATACACTTTTAAAAATTTATTTATAGTATGTAAAACAAATGTAAGGAAGAAAAATATATTCATACAATTTCGCAAACAAATTAATCATATCCCATTAAATAAATAATCAAAATAGACAAAATCAAAGTGCTTGAAAGATTTAAGATATACTCGCATAAATGTTACAGAAAATAGTTTTCAAATCAAATTTGATTCAGATTGTTCTCAAAATTACGTGTGTAGTCATGGATTTCTAAAATATACAATTGAAAGTCGCCTAAAAACATGAATTTTATTGAAAACTCACTTATCTGGCTTATTTTGGAAAACACTTACACGACATACAGAATTAATACATCCTTCACTCGTATCTAAAACTGACTTATTTTTTCGGTGACTGAGACACCTAATACTTATTATATTTAGAAAAATAATAAAAAATTCTTGAAGATATTTTGCGATATCTTAACCTCATAAACAGTGTAATACGTGCCATGTAAATGTAGTTTTATTTTTGGTATACGATCATGCAATTTAGTATCTGGAGTGTATTTTTAATTTTGCTCATCTATCAATTTTATCAGTATTGTATCATTCAATTCAGTTTACTAAAGCTGTTGTCTCTCTCTCTCTCTCTCTGCTTGGTACTGGTACACCACTAGTTTTCAAGCCTGTTGATAAAGTGTATAAAGGTGATAATTCGGCTGAGATAGATTATTTTCCTACTACTATACCATACTAAGCACTAAGCCGCCATCCTCATTGGGATTTTGCTGGGTTTACTCAATCGCTTAAGGTTTCACCGGGAAAGTCCCTAGTATTGCTTCCCAGTTTTAAATGTAAATACGATCCTCCCAATTTTCGTCTTGTATTTTAAATGTAAATGTTTTAAAATGGTTAGACGGAAGAGCAGACCGTAAGGCCTGAGTCTCGCCAAAGTAAAGGCACTTTTATTATTATTATTATTACGCTTTCAAAGGAAATACCGTTTAAAACTAATGACTTTCTGAACAGAAAATTTAAAGAAATAATTTTGAGGAAATATTCAAAATATATTTGAATGTCAAAGGTATTTCACATGAAGTTCAAAGACAAACGTACTTCACAGCACGGTCATCAACAAAAAATATGCTAAGCTACATACGAAATGTGAATGAAATTGGTTCATCCGTTAAGCAAGATTCGGCACACAGATGGACGGACGTCATGCTAAAAAAACTTTTTCGGTATCAGGGATGCCGAAAATGAAATCTTTCTCACGATCGAACTTTTTTTACGATCACGATTGTTTCTCCATACTACGTATATGAGGAAGTGAAAAGAATTTTAATCACCTATATTCATAACACTGATGAAGAATAAATTTCAGTGAGATTTAAATACATAATTCAGTTCCTTCAGAGCAGTGGAAGCGATAACATCGTTTTCCTCTGCCCTGTGAAGTCGTGAAACTTTCTACGTTTTATGAGTGGTCAAGTTATTCAATCGACTTGTGATATACTATTATTAAGTATTCGACAGTGAGAGCATTTATTAGAAGGATCTTAAAGTGTTTTCTTTTAACGCGATTGTGCGGGAATCGAAGTACTGAATAGCAATTGCTAGTGCCAGCTGGTGTGAAACAGACAGCTGCCCCGTATCGGGGGCGGTTGTGGTAGCCTCCATGATTAGGAGTGATAGTAATCGTATAGGAGAGGATAATAATCTTCAACATGCAAATTCGACCGAAATCCAAGATCAGTGTAATGCAGGTGAAGTAATACACAAGGCCATGGACGTCATGTACAACCAAGGAGAGAACACAGAAGAAACACTATCGCAACCACAAACTTTTAACAGGTATGGCGCGCCAGCAGGCACTGCAGTTGAGTTCGGTTGAAGAAGAAGACAAAATTACGGAGACTTAAATAACCAGAGTAAAAGTCAAAATACAGATAGAGCAAAACAATTACTTAGTAATCATTCAAATATGGAGGAAATCGTTGTTGCAAACATTCCAACCGCAAATAAATATGCATTGTTAAAATCAGTGTCAAATGAAATGCAGGAAAAGCAAGAGAAACAAATAGTTATTCCCCCAATTTTCATTCATAATATGGAAAACTATAAACTGCCGTTAAACGATTTAAAAGAGATTACTAATAAGTATTTTGATACCAAATTATTTAATAAATCAGTTAAAATCAGACCATCAACTATTGAAGATTTCAGACAAATTATAACTTTTTGTAGAAAAGAACAAATAGAGTTCCATTCCTTCAAAGACCCATCACAAAATCTTAGAGAAGTTATAGCAAGGGGTATCCCAACGGACTACGAGGAAGACGAGGTTACGTCAGAATTAAAATCCTTAAATTACCCTATTACTAAAACTTCTAGACTTTATAAAAATAAGATTCGAATTCCATTATGTGCAACTCAGGTTGAAAATAACGCAGACATCACAGATTTATTCGAACTTGAAAGACTGTTTTTTGCCGTGGTCAAAGTGGATCACCGGAATAAGCCTAAAAAACCCATTCAATGCAAAAACTGCCAGCGTTATGGTCACTCCCACAACAATTGTAATAGAGTGCCCAGATGTGTTAAGTGTTTAGAATATCACCATTTCTCAAAATGTTCCAAATCTAGTGATACACCTCCAAGATGTGTAAATTGCCAAGGAATGCACCCAGCAAATTTTAAGAAATGTTCAGCTTTAAGGCTAAACCGAATAACTCCCTCTCTAATCACACAAAACCCTAACACCATTAGATCTAAACCTCCCAACTTTACAACTGAATGCCCTCCACTGCCAGACCACCGCCAAGCGAGGCCACCTCACCGCAGTGATACCTCGCACGTTCAGGTAGCTAGCCAAGGCAAAACGTCAAATTACTCAAGCACCTAGTCACTAAACAAGGAAGATTTAGTTAGAGAAATCATTACAGAAGTCATAAAAGCAATTATACCTCAGATCCAAACAATAATAGAATCCACTATTCAAAGAATCCTACCCCTAATAGCAAGAAATGTTTTCAAATAAAGCAAATTTAATTTTATTAAACTGGAATGCAAATGGTCTAATGAGACAGAAAGAAGAATTCACACACTTCATAAAATATTACTACATTGATATAGCATGTGTGTCAGAAACACACCTAAATGCCTCGAACAAGTTCAAAATATCAGGCTATAATATTTATCGAAAAGACAGACTAAGCACTAAATCTTCGGGAGATGTAGCTATTATAATTCTCTCTTCCTTACAACATTATCAAATTCAAATTTTTTCAAGTATTCAAGTAGAAGCTATAGGAATAACTGCAAATCAGGAAAATGCACTGAATATAACTATCAAATGTATTTACAGACCCCCTAGCAAACAATTTAACGAAAATAGTATATTACCGCACCTATCGGGCCAAAACCCTGTGCTAATATGTGGAGATCTCAAAGCAAAACACACCAGCTGGGGTTGTAAATCAACCAATAAAGCAGGCAAAAAACTGAAAAAACATAATATTTTAATACATTCTCCAAGCTCACCAACTCATTACCAATATAACAAGAAATTCAATCTTGATATATTGCTTTCAAAAAACTTTAATGGACTATTTCAACACATCCTACCAGAGTTAAATTTTGATCATACGCCAGTTATAATCACATTTAACGCTAATATTCTACCCAAGCCAAGTAGGTCTCAAATGATTAAGGGAACAGTAAATTGGGTAAAATTCCGTACACTAATGACAAACAAATTGAACATAGCCACTCATCTAGATTCTAGTGAAAAAATTGACATGTCAATAACCATTCGACATCAACAACTGAAGATTCTATAAGTAACTCGTACTTAACAACAAATTGCGACTTCACAATGAAAAATAAACAAATACCAGGCTTTANTTGATGCAACTCCGTTCAAATATTCCCTTTCGTTCAGCCAAATAAATAAATTGTATTCGATCTCAGAAATGCTTTTATTAGCGTTGATTAGCTTTTATTCATGGTGAATGCATAAGCTTGAAATTAGGAAATCAGTGAACACAGGAACAAAATAGTTAGAACAAAGCAAACAATAAAGATATGAATTTACGGCTATTAACGGCCGTGTGACAGACGTGGTGTGTCCGTCAGACTTGCTTTTTGATGAATAACCAGGAATGTGGACTCAGGATCCTCTGGGAGCAGCGTGGAAGTCCTTCCAGGAGCAGGATCCCAATCGTAGCTGGTCCGGGTAACTGGAAGAAGCGTCTTCGCGTCGGCGGCCCCCAAGTCGTGGGAAGTGTCGCGCCGTGAAGTCTCGTCGGGCTCAGAATATCTCGGCGAGATGAAATTCGCTTGTGGCGATAGCTCGGCGTTGTAGTAATGTAATTGCAAGTAGAGAGCTTGTCAAAAGTGGCTTTTGAGCGGCAGGAATACTTGTACAATTAATCGTGACAACGAGCGCAGGTGGGACGTCTAGTCTCATGCAAGCGAATGGTGATTATGCTTGTTATTCGTATCCTGGTAATAACTTTAAGCGGCGACAAGTGAATGTTGATATGCATATTAGCTCTTGTTGGATGATAGCAGAAACGTCATGTGAATGATGCCATGATGTACTATCATACGACGTGTAACGTAATTGCGTCATGTTGATTACGTTGTAATTTACTTGTGGACGTTACGTTCATTGACTCATCGTTTGTAGATTCCTTGTTCGCTCGTTATTCTTTGACATTCGTAGGCCTTGGCTCTTATGCAGAGGGCCGTGACCGTGATGTAAACAGAGGACAAGATGGAGTGCGTTTGTTGTAATAATTGCGTACGAGGACGACTTTAAGGCTTGACCGTGGGGGATGTAATTGGTACGTATTGT
>NNCF01131275.1:0-11659 GCA_002313205.1 Laupala kohalensis | reverse complement strand
TAATTATTACTTTCTTAAGAACTACTGTGTATTGTTTATAATATGTTTTGAATTGACTGGGATATGTTTGTTGTTTAGTTAACATATGGAGTCTTCTCTTCTATTCACATGATGTTTTGATTCCTTTAGACAGTCAATGTTTTTTATATTGAGGTTTTTGTGTTTGTTGCTTATATGGATGGGATATGTCAAAATAAATTATAACTGGCAGAAGAATTTGTTGTATTTCTATCTATGTTAGAGGTTTCGTAAACCAGAGTCCACGTTTCATTATTTAGAAGTGTATTTAAATTTGTGGTGTTAAATATTCCTTTGTTAGGTACGATGGGGGGGCTTTTGGGAGTTCATATCAATTGTAAGTGAGAGGATCTGTGCCTTATGGTCACTTAGTCCCGTATCATATGTAGAGGCAAGATAAATGTTTGCTCCTGTCAATTAGTATTTGGTCAATTATTGATTGAGTGCTATTTGTTATTCTTGTGGGATCATTAGGCGCGATGAACTTTTCTCGTTCATGTTCAATTATGTTGTTTGTTTGTAAAAAGTCAATGTTCAGATCTCCACGAATAATGATAGAATGGTTCTTGAGTTTTGTCAGTTTGTTAAGAACTGTTTCTAGGTTTTTCCTGAAGGTTTCAAGATTTCCATCAGGTACTCTGTAAATATTTAAAATAAAAATCTTTAAAGCTAGGATTTCAACTATAGTACATTCAAATTCTGAGTCCTTAAATAAGTAGTTAAAATCTGTGTTTTGTCTGGATTCTATATGTTTTGAGGTAAATATAAAAACCTCCATATGGGTAATGCTTATTTTTGTAATGTTTATATATTTTACGGCAATAAAATCCTACTAGATAGTATCCTGGTAGTGATGTGATGTTAATTTGAGTGTATGATAGCCAATGTTCTGTGAAACCTAGTACTGATATATGCCTTAATGTTGTATCTAACTGTACCTCTAGCAAATTAATTTAGTTTTTCAATGATCGTATGTTTTGGTGTAGAATAATAATGTTTTGTTGCTTGTCAAGTCAGGTGCAGAAGTTAGGGAATGTTATAGGTTCATGGGTTTGTTGGGTTAGGGGGCACTGCGTAGGTTATAGGAAGTGATGCGAGAAGCAGGTGTACGGAGACGGGGTTTGGATGATGTGGATTGGCAGGACACCACAGAGGCATACGAGGGTGTGATGGGGCGAGGGCTTGGGGATGGAGAGTTAGGGTGAGTAGCAGAAGTGGTTCAGGTGGAGCCCATGTCTAGTAAACTGCTGCGCTGAGAGATTGTCGAGATCAATAAGTTTAACTTGAGTATCTCTCAGGTGTTGTTTTAGATCCCTGTTGGCAATTTTAATTTTGTTGTTTATAGAAGTATTGTTGTGCTATGGGGTCATAATATGCAGAGTGGTCATAATTACATTGGTGTTTTTGGTGGCCTGGAGAATAATTGTTATGTTTCTTAGGATCAAAAAGGCTATCCAAATTAACGTCATTGTGCCCTCCAATAATTACTACGTTGGCCCGTGGTGCATAATCAGTGGGAAGTCCTGAGATTACGTCAGCCATCTTGGCATTGGGCTTAAAAATCCCTGTGACTGGGAACTTATGTGGGAATACTTCTCTCTGTTTGGAGTACATGTCCCTGCCATCACTATCTCCTAAGATTACAACTTTTGAGGACTGAGAGGGTGACTGCAATTAATATTTATCACTCGTTCTCACATACAAACACACGCACATACGCAAAGAGGTTGCAGATACACACAAAGTCGAAGCACACCTGTACTAGGTGATTTAAATGTATATAGCACGATCACTAACACTTCACTAATGGCAAAATTAATATAACCTTAGTATTATAACTTATATTATCACTATTGCACCACAATTATTATTAATTTACAAAATAATGAGTGAGGTTAGGTTCGTGTGAGGAACAGGTTGCGGTCGGCAAGAGAAATAAAAAATCTAAAGTAATTAATAATCTCACAATCAAACGAGTTGCTAACAATGATTAAGATTAGAAATGGTTAATAAAATAAATTGAAGTTAGTATATTACTGATTAAGAGTCATAAATATGTATTTATTCGTAGAAGAAGACAGAAACACGTTAACAAACTATACCGGCGCCATCTTCACAACACTCGCCGCCATAGATATATGGAGCATTCTCTCTAACTTAATATAATAGGAATCTTGTGAATATTCTGCTTGGTGTAACGTCTTTCAATTAATGAAACAGAATCATTGATGCTCATGAACGAGTTTTTTGGGTTATATTGCAACCATTATTTTGTGGTATCTGAGAAAGGGCCAACCTATATAAATTTACTTTTGATTCATGTTGGTTCTATCAGAAACATGAAATCACTGAATATTTCCTCAAGTAAAATTATCAATACCATGACCCGAGGCATTTTATGTGGCAGATTGATATCAACACCATATCTATCACAGCAAACGTTTGCAAAGAATACATTTGCCACAATAGAAGAGAAAAAAAAATCAATTTGTAAAATATTTATTTCATACGTCAAAGTATGACTTTCTTTGGACATTGTTGATTTTTGTTTGTTTGTGGACCAAAACGTTTTTCTCCTCTTCACAAAAAAGTGAAAAGAACTCTACTGGAAACAATAAACAAAAGCTGTAATTTTTCATTCTATATGAGGTGTTGGTTAAGTATAGTTTTTATCCCATTTTGCTTTGGCATTTTTTAAAACTTTGCCACTGCCTACACTTTTCCAATCTTATCCTATGCTTGTCTATATTTGTTAAAACAGATTTGGGCAAATTTTAGATAGTAAAGTAAATTCTATCATCTTCATTTCAAATTAAATCAATGCATTTTTAAGAATATCTGATTCACTTCACTCTCGACCATTATACTTGTTTTTATTAGTATGCTGACGACCTTTGATTTGTTTATTTAGTAGAAAAGGGTAATGCCTGGAAGATAATATTGGCTTATGTTTGAGACAATGTAAAAACAACGTTAAAAAATCTTTTTATAAGAGTAATAATTCATATTACATATAGTAATAATATTTATTAGCATTTGTAAGCAAAAGCAAAGTGCCCTACTGGTAGGTAGCTACATATTTTCATGTTAGGAATAAATGGTACCACAAGATAATATGTCAATATATAATAGTTAATACCATATGTAATAAATGGTACCACAATACTTTGTTTTATGTCAATATATAATAGTTAATAGAAACAAATATGGGGAATTACATATACAGTTCAAATACTTAAAATATTTACTTCGTTTCTGATCAGACATTTTGTGGATTAACAAACAAGGAAACATGTGAGCACACAGCTTGCTTCATTTGCTTATAAAAGGGTAATTAGCACTTAAATCTTGTTCTCAACAGCCAGCTCAGATACCTGCAACACAAAAATATTGTACACGTTCTATAGGAATTATTTTAAAATTCTTTAACAAAATGCCCTAATAAATGGGCATAATAAACAGTTAATAAACAGTTTAATGTGAGATAGGACCACATTTATATATTTGAACCTACCATACCATTCTTGAAAGCACTTCTAACATTATTCTTAAAGTACAGGTTCTTGTAATAATCTACATTTCACTTCATTTATTCACTCATTTATTGAAAATATAATAAATTATGTCTTATGAAAACAATTATCCACTACTGCATGTTGATGAACATTTCTTTAATTAGAACTAACTGCAATTTTTTGTTACTTGAAATAATTTTTGCTTATTGTTGAAGATATTTCCCCCATGTCTATATTAATAAACTGCATTGCATTGCCTTTTTATTGAAAATAATTGTGTAGTAAGTCACATGAGTAATTGCATCATATCAGAGGAGAGCATACCTTTCTATTTGTAATGCTGGGATGCAATTATTTTTATTTTTAAGTTATGATTTAGTATTGTTTTTCTATAATCATGGATACATTAACCATTTTATTTTAATTATTACATTTTAAAAATTTTAAGTAGTCGGGCAAGTGTTAGATATTTCTGGTACGATATTGTACCTGTAGGTTCTTACACTGTCTGAATATTGAATTTTTCACTTTCATTTTCTCATCAAATTCTTTACTCTTCATAAAGGTAGTCGGATATCCTGTTTAATTTGAATTGTTCTGTATTTGATAATTTTGTCCCATATTACAAAATTGTGTCCATGATAGACATTTTCAGGATTTCATTCCGCTCAAATTTAATGAAAATTGATGTCAGCAACCTATACTAAAATGACACATTTGCTTAAAAGAAGTACAGGTATAAAGTTTCTTGAATTTAATGTTTCCTACTCTGGATACCCATTGCATAATAAGCTGTTTGTTAATTTTTGGCTGGTATATGACGATCGATTTATTTAATTATTTTTGTATATTATACATTTGGTTTTGTGAATGTTTTATATTCTGAAATATGTTTCATACGATACCATGTAATCATTATTGTCTCTTTTTCCTGTCTTCCATAGTGAATCATAATACTGTAATGATACAAATTGGTACTTAACAAAAAGAAAACTACTCAACAGATTTTATATAAAATACAACAAATGAACTAAATTCCAATAATTAAGTTAGAAAGAAATATGAAATACCTTGGAGTGATTTTGATGCTCAATTGACTTGGAAGCAGCATACATGACTATTAAATAAGAAACTGGGTACAGCTACATACGTAATCAGGAGAATAAAACAGCTGTGTTGCACCAAAATAGCAAAAATTTCATATCATGCAATTGTTTAGACTAACATGCGATATGATATAGCTGTTTGTGCTGGCACCTTGTGTAATAATTTGCAGAAGTACCCGGTTCAGCAAAAGAAAGCTATTAGATATATGGCTNTGATATAGCTGTTTGTGCTGGCACCTTGTGTAATAATTTACAGAAGTTTCCGGTTCAGCAAAAGAACGCTATTAGATATATGGCTGGTTTCATATACAGGGAGAGTTATAGAGAAGTATTTAAAAAACTTCAAAACTTTACTGTAGTAGGAATCTACATAAGCAAGGTGATACCGAATATCCCAAGAACTGATAGGATGCATTTTCCCTACCTGTACAAGTTTTAAGGGCTCTAATGACCTCGCTGTTGACGAGCCCTAAAGCCCCACAAAAAAACCCCGATAGGATCAGACTTTAAGATAACCACCAACATTTTACAAGAAATATAAACAATTTCTCTTTCTCAGTACACCATTTAACCTCCTATAAGATAAATCCGTCACATATGCAAGCAGTCTTTTTTAATAAACAATTATCCAAACCAATAATAAATACTGGAAATAAGTATAAAAGTGAACTTATTTCATGACAAAAAAATAATACATTTTACACAGAGGAGAATTCTTGAATTGAGACGCAATGACTTGTCCCGTGTGTTGGAGCTATGAAACATGATGCTTATCTTGGAAGCTTCTGTTGATAGTTGGTCGTTCAGGATTGGAAATTCAAAGTCTTAGTTGATGCAGACTAGAAGACCAGTGTAAATAAAAATATTTTGAGATAACAATTTATTTCTTTTAAATACATTTGTCTTGTTTTCTTTCTTCTTTACTTCTCTCTACTTCTCTTTTCTTTCTTCTTTTCTACTTCTCTCTTCTGTCCACATAGGTTCACATCTAGTGTTCTTTGAAGGTTCTGTCCTCCCAATACATTTTCATATGCTCTGATCTTCGAGCTCTTTCTCATGTTGAATATATTCGGATTTTGCCTTTGTTTCTTGTGAGAGTGAAGCAGATATTCCTGATTTGGTTTTTTAATTTATTCTTATCTATGGTGTCTTCTGGTATAAGGTCAATTTCCTTCAAATCCTCTCTGACTTCTCTAATCCAACTGCATCCTGTTGTGGTATCTTTTGACTTGAGATTGTACTGTACCAGTTGTTTTTTGAGAAGTCGCGAATCCTGCATGCTCGTTACGTGGGCAAAGAATCCTAGTCTCCTCTTACGCATGGTATCGGTAATGGGTTCCAATTCTTTGTACATGACTTTGTTGAGCAATATCTGTCGCTGTCCGTCCTTCTGATACTTATTGTTGATGCAGGTTCTACCAAATCTTCTTTCGATCTTCTGTAATTTTTAATTCTCCGTTCAGGTGGAAGAGTGTTTCTGCTCCATAAGTTGCTTCCTGTTTTATAACTGTATTAAAATGTATAATTTTTGCATTTATGGATAAGCATTTTTTTCTGCAGATGTTCCACATAAATTTTTGTGCAACGGCTTGTTTGTTTGTTCTTATGTGGACTGAGGGTTTTTCATTTAGGTTATTTGTGATTATATCTCTGAGGTAATTAAATTGGAATACAATTTTGACTCTATTACCATCTATGTTTATTTCTTGTAATGATGTTGGTTTTTGGGGCATAATTTTTGTTTTTTCAAATTATATTTTGATGCTAATTTTATTTGCATTGTTATGGCCAGGTTACCATTTCCATATGCCATTAGTAGAGTTGGAGCTTCACATTTTTGGAGTTGTTTTTCAAAGATTTTGTAATAATTTCTTGTTGTAATAAGATCTTGTTCTGTTCAATTCTTCTTCTATTAATTTCAATGTATCCTTATGATGTTCTCTTTTTATTCTCCTCAAGGTTTGGGTGGTTTCTGTTCTTTGTTTAATTAGATTTTGGAAGGATATTTCTGATTTTTGGGACTGATGTAATAGCCATGCTTAGTCTTTTTCCTCCACTGTTTCATCACATTCATTGCTCCAGCATTGATGCTTTTTACGGGGTTTCATTGGGGCCAATTCTTCTGCAATTTTTTAAGGTTGTTGAATGAATCTTCAAGTTTATCTGTAATTCTTATTTTTTTGGTTGCTTTTTGGTAATTTTCATTATTGAATAGCTGGATAGGGTCCATTTTTATTTTAGGTTTAGTGTTTTGATTTGTTATTTTATTGCGGAGTTANAAGTGATCTGAACCTATTTCCTCTTCCGAGGACTTTGACATTATTGATCTCTCTGTGGTGGTGTTTGTCCATGGAGACATGATCCAGTTGCCATTTTCCTTTAGTGTATTCAGGGTGTTTACATGTTTTTAGTTTTTGAGATTTTTTTAATGTGTGGAATTTGAGATTAGGCTATGGTTTCTGCAGAGGTTGATGAGTCTCTATTTCCATTTTTATTCATTCTTTTTTGGGCAGGCCGTTTTTCGATAATGTATTGGTATCTTTTATCACTCTTTAGTTGGGTTTTAAAGTATCCAATTAATAGCTTCACGGGGGAATTTTGTTAATGGTCTGGTCTAGTAGGTCCCAAACTTTTTTTGTTTCTTTGCGGTCTTTTGAAGAGATGTTTTTATTATTAGTGGGAGCATGAGCATTTGTTATAGTGTAGATATTATAAGATGCCTTTAGAGTGAGTGTTGAGATTCTGGAGGATTGCGACTTGAAATCTTGTACAGCGCTTATTATTTTAAGACTGACCAGAAAGCCTGTTTCAATCTGAGGGACATTCTTTATCACTCTCTTCCCTGGTATGCCTTTGTAGAGAACGTATCCTTGAGATTCCATGGGGTCCTGGTCGGTGTTTCTTATTTCCTGCACTCCCACAATGAGAATTTTGTGTTGATCCATTAAGTCGGTTATCACTTTTACTTTACCAGTCTGCGTTNTTATGTCTGTGTGTGAGTTGGAGTACCGCATTGTATCTTCTAAGTGGCAGCCCGCTGTATTTGAATGTTGCCTTCTCTGAAAAGTTTGGAGAAGGAGAGTTCAGGTATCGAGGTTTGGTAAAGAGCTCGCTATTCTTTCGTGTTTAGGGATTTCTTCTTGGCTTCCTCCCACGTAATATTTTTCTCGGCTAGTTTTTCCCTTACCGAATCATCCCATGTCTTTTTAGGTCTTCCCCTTTTTCTATTTCCAGTTCCTACCAATCTTGCTTCCCATACCTGTTTTAGTATTCTGTCATTGTTCATCCTGTTTAGGTGTCCAAACCATCTTAACTGATCTTGTTCCGGCTTGTTTTGAAGTGGTTGAACTTTTAGGGTCTTTCTAATACTATGGTTTCTGACTTTGTCTCGCCTCGTCTTTCCTACTAGAATCCTTAAATACTTCATTTCTGCTGTCTGTATTTTCTCTCTCGTTCTTCCAGTAACTATCCAGGATTCGCTTCCATATATGAGTGTCGGGATGTATGTTGAATTGTATACTGCCTTTTTGGTCTTCTGGCTTATTTCTTTCTTTCTTAAGAATCCTCTGTTTATAGCATAGTAGAGCTTACTTGTATTGTGCAGTCTGGTATTCAGTTATTCTCTGATACTTCTGTCATGTTTAATCGTCACTCCAAGATATTTAAAGCTATCCACCTGTTGTAGTTCCTTGCCCATTATTTCCATCTTGCATTCCTTCTTCTCTTATCCTATTACCAATGTTTTAGTCTTTCTTTGATTTATCGACATATTTCTCTTCTACAGTTCCGATTTCGTTACTTCCAGATATCTTTGTAAGTTTGCCTGTGATCTAGCAAGTAATAATGTCATCTGCATACATTAACTCGCATACATTTATACTTTTCATTTTCCAATTTCCAACTTGATATTTCCTCAATATGGTCTTTACTTCCTTTATTATATCGTCCATTAGTATTGTAAATAAATATAGGGAAAGGATATCTCTTTGTCTTATTCCGGCTGTGACGTTGAAATCTTCGGATATATTATTTCCAATGCTAATGTAGGATCTACTTATGTAGTAGAAGCTTTGTATGGCTTTTATCAAATCTAGGTTAACTTTGTTCTTCAATATTCTCTATAATTTGTGCCATGGGACTCAATCAAACTCTTTCTCTAGGNTTCTCTATAATTCGTGCCATGGGACTCAATCAAACGCTTTCTCTAGGTCTATAAAGCACAAATATAGCTCTGTCATATGCTATTGTCTTTTCAATTACTTGTCTCAACGTGAATATGTGATCCTGAACACTTGTTCCTGGTCTAAACCCACTTCGTGTATCTTCCAGTGTGTTTTCTATTTCTTCTCTCAATCTCATTTCCAATATTCTTGAATATAGTTTACCTGGTACACTGAGGTGCGGGATGCCTCTGTGATTCTTGCACTATTATCTCCCTTCTTAAAAATTGCAATAGCAATTTCCCAGTCCTTTACAATCTTCTTTCTTGCCAATGCTAACTGAATGATCTTCAGTAGTATTTCTTTTGCTCTCTTCCTCATATATTTAATCATTTCTTGTGCTCTTCCATCATGTCCTGCTGCTTTTCCGAATTTCATTTTCTTTATAACCTTCTGAAGTTCTTCTATTGTAATTTCTTTTGTGACCATTCCTTGTAGACCTTCTAATTGATCTTGTATTTCTGTGTTATTTCCAGATTGTTCATTGGTTTCTAGTAGTCCGCTGAAGTACCTCCTCCATCTTACCGTTATTTTCTTTGGTTCAGTCAGCAGGTTCTTTTCTTGATGATAAATATATTTCAGAGGGCAGTCTTTTTGTTTTCTCATACTCTTCAGAAATTTGTAAAAGAGCTTTTGGTTTTCTCTATGATCTTCTTCCATCTATTCTCCAATTTTTTTCCACATTTCTTTCTTTGCCGCTTGAGCAGCTTTCTTTACTTTATCTCTTTCTTTCCTGTACTCCTCAAATGCTTTTAATGTACCTAAATCTAGTAATTTCATTTTAATTTTTACTACGAAGTGATCTGAACCTATTTCCTCTTCCGAGGACTTTGACATTATTGATCTCTCTGTGGTGGTGTTTGTCCATGGAGACATGATCCAGTTGCCATTTTCCTTTAGTGTATTCAGGGTGTTTACATGTTTTTAGTTTTTGAGATTTTTTTAATGTGTGGAATTTGAGATTAGGCTATGGTTTCTGCAGAGGTTGATGAGTCTCTATTTCCATTTTTATTCATTCTTTTTTGGGCAGACCGTTTTCCGATGATGTAACGGTATCTTTTTTCACTCTTTAGTTGGGTTTTAAAGTATCCAATTAATAGCTTTACGGGGGAATGCTGTTAATGGTCTGGTCTAGTAGGTCCCAAACTTTTTCTGTTTCTTTGCGGTCTTTTGAAGAGATGTTTTTATTATTAGTGGGAGCATGAGCATTTGTTATAGTGTAGATATTATAAGATGCCTTTAGAGTGAGTGTTGAGATTCTGGAGGATTGCGACTTGAAATCTTGTACAGCGCTTATTATTTTAAGACTGACCAGAAAGCCTGTTTCAATCTGAGGGACATTCTTTATCACTCTCTTCCCTGGTATGCCTTTGTAGAGAACGTATCCTTGAGATTCCATGGGGTCCTGGTCGGTGTTTCTTATTTCCTGCACTCCCACAATGAGAATTTTGTGTTGATCCATTAAGTCGGTTATCACTTTTACTTTACCAGTCATCATGAGTGAGTTTACATTATGTGTGGCAAAGTAAGTAACTTGCCTCGGTTTGATTCCTGATTTTGAAGGTTTTATGTCTGTGTGTGAGTTGGAGTACCGCATTGTATCTTCTAAGTGGCAGCCCGCTGTATTTGAATGTTGCCTTCTCTGAAAAGTTTGGAGAAGGAGAGTTCAGGTATCGAGGTTTGGTAAAGAGCTCGCTATTCTTTCCTGTTTAGGGATTTCTTCTTGGCTTCCTCCCACGTAATATTTTTCTCGGCTAGTTTTTCCCTTACCGAATCATCCCATGTCTTTTTAGGTCTTCCCCTTTTTCTATTTCCAGTTCCTTCCAATCTTTCTTCCCATACCTGTTTTGGTATTCTGTCATTGTTCATCCTGTGTAGGTGTCCAAACCATCTTAATTGAGCGTGTTCCGGCTTTTTTTTTAAGAGGTTGAACTTTTAGGGTCTTTCTAATACTATGGTTTCTGACTTTGTCTCGCCTCGTCTTTCCTACTACATTCCTTAAATACTTCATTTCTGCTGTCTGTATTTTCTCTCTCGTTCTTCCAGTAACTATCCAGGATTCGCTTCCATATAGGAGTGTCAGGGTGTATGTTGAATTGTATACTGCCTTTTTGGTCTTCAGGCTTATTTCTTTCTTTCTTAAGAATCCTCTGTTTATAGCATAGTAGAGCTTACTTGTATTGTGCAGTCTGGTATTCAGTTATTCTCTGATACTTCTGTCGTGTTTAATCGTCACTCCAAGATATTTAAAGCTATCCTCCTGTTGTAGTTCCTTGCCCATGATTTCCATCTTGCATTCCTTCTTCTCTCATCCTATTACCAATGTTTTAGTCTTTCCTTGATTTATCGACATATTTCTCTTCTACAGTTCCGATTTCGTTACTTCCAGATATCTTTGTAAGTTTGCCTGTGATCTAGCAAGTAATAATGTCATCTGCATACATTAACTCGCATACATTTATACTTTTCATTTTCCAATTTCCAACTTGATATTTCCTCAATATGGTCTTTACTTCCTTTATTATATCGTCCATTAGTATTGTAAATAAATATAGGGAAAGGATATCTCTTTGTCTTATTCCGGCTGTGACGTTGAAATCTTCGGATATATTATTTCCAATGCTAACATAGGATCTACTTACGTAGTAGAAGCTTTGTATGGCTTTTATCAAATCTAGGTTAACTTTGTTCTTCAATATTCTCTATAATTCGAGCCATGGGACTCAATCAAACGCTTTCTCTAGGTCTATAAAGCACAAATATAGCTCTGTCATATGCTATTGTCTTTTCAATTACTTGT
>NNCF01131273.1:133309-148910 GCA_002313205.1 Laupala kohalensis | reverse complement strand
TACAACAAACTGTTTCTTGTTCACATATCCTGTACAGAAATTCACTGCTATGTCCAACCAGAAGATACCTAATAGCATACAATATAACATGTCGAAGTTTTCAACGCATGAGAATTTCCATATATATACAGGAGTGTAAACACAAAAGAGAAAATATGCCACGAACATGAAGATTTCATAGTTGCTTCTGGAAAAGAAAGAAAAACATCTCATAAAACCAAACTCAGCATACATGAAATACGAGTTGGTAAGGGGAAGATAAACCTTATCCACAATGGCTTTTAAAAAATCTGGAGTGTATCCTGCTTTAATTATCAGATATACTTCACGAAGACAGGCGCAGTGGTTAATAATTACGAAGAAGACTACATTGCTTTTACATAAAAACTACGCATTCGAAACCAACGGGTAAAAATGGTAAAAAAAACAACCAAACATTTGATGTGTTTACGGAGTGAGCCAGAACTCCGCTTAAATTAATGTGATTATCACCCATCCAATGTTTTATGCAGAGTCTTTAATGAATTGTTTTTGTTCCTATTTATAAGCTCTATCATTCTTCCAATTTTTTATGTTATGTTCCGGTACAACCCGCATATTTAGCAACCTTTGAAAGTGAAGTTTAAACGTCTTCGCTCCGAGTATCACATTCGAGTATTGTTCTAAAGCTTGAAGATGGACTAAGGAGACCAGGGACTAGGGTTCAGAGTATCGACCTCAGGTATCAATACCGAGAACTCACTTGGTATCTGCACCAAGTATCGATACCCATAAAGTATCAACCTAAAATTATTGATACTACTCTGTATCGAATACTTAAAACATAAAATAAGTGTTCAAACATTTTTAAAATATCAAGACTAATAAAAACGACCGAACCGAAAGTACATGGTATCGTACTGGTATCGGGCATTTAGTATCGGTATGATATGAAACAGAATTTAACAGGTAAGGCTGTTACTGTTATGAGTGGTTAGACTCTAACATAAGGGAAAGTGAGTCAATACCCAGTCGTTAGAATAAACGCATGGATCAACGACACATATGCTCATTTTGTGAAAACAAAATTTATTTTAACAAAAGGCTCTTCGATTGGTTACAGATTGTAAACCAAATCATAGTTAATGATTACTTATACAGAAATACACAATAATATAGCAGTTGAGATATGACTACACAGCATGTCTTCTAAACGATATAATCATATTACATTCAAAAAAGTTATTATTTAACTTAACCTACAAAATCAGAGTTACTCCTCTCTAGCACAGTTTGATTTATAACTTACCATAATTTACCTTGTTTGCAATGTTATATTACTACAAAAAGATATTAAATATTCTTAAATTTACAGAAGCAGAATTACTTAGTGATATTCCTTGAAATAGAAAATCGTGATATGTGGTCCGTATCCTAGGCATACATTGAAAAATAAACCATTAAAGGATTAAACTGAATTTCTTATCCTTATGGCCAAATAATAAGGGGTCAATATTATTGACCTATGCAAGTAAAGATTCAAGTTGATACTTGACATTGAAATGTAATCAGGTCTTAGTGTAGAGCACCGAATCCAATGGATTTCCTGATAATAACTTTGTCGCCTTCTTGATGTCCTGGTGATAGTCCATGTTCACCATTTGAAGTTTTACGCTCAATTGCCAGTACATAGGAGTTTCATCATAATATCCATACAATGTGATGCGAAGTGGATCACCATGTAGATTTTATCTTGACAGAAAATGAGTAAAATAACATATTAGTCACATATTACATTACATAAGAGCGTTCACGAGCCACGATGTGATCGGAGCTTCTTTGGTCAACCAGGGGCTATGGTTGTGTTGCGAGTCCCTCGTTAGATGGCTGATGAGTCGTTGTTTGAACGAGTTTCTATAGGGCGAATCCATACTCGATTTGCTTGTTCTTTCGAGTGTCTTATGCTGTTTTCTTCTTCGTGGCGATATTTTTTTACTCCCTGGACAATTTTTTTTGTTTGTTGCAGGTTTGGTGTCTTTGTTCTGTGACTGTTAAGTATTCTTTGGTCCTTTGGACAGTCCTACTTTCTTCTTGACCATTTTGGTTGCGAGCTCTGCTGTATTTAGACGTTCCTTACTTGCTGCGCTTGTAACAATTACACTTAGTGCTATTAATCAGTTCCGTACTGTAACTACTAGTGCAAAACCATTGCTCATACTTTCTCATATAAGTATTTCCATCTGCAGCGGAGAGTGACAAAAAGTATCGTAAAAGTGTTATGTAAATGTAATTTCGTTGTAGACAGTAATTGATATCTGCAGTGTGTTTGCTGCCCTCCTATGTATTTTGTCATTATCATATCTTTCATTTCAGTTTATTGAAAGTGTTTTCTATGTCTGCTTGGTCCATTTACTCTGCTAAATAGTATTTAAGATTCTTGAAACAGTAACCTAATGTAAGTGTAGCAGTCAGAAATTATTTTATAACCTCTATACCAAACTGTCAAGCGAAATACCGCTAATGTAATACATACTAATTGTACTTTACGTAGAGAAATTTGAAGCAAAAATGTTGGGGTCATTTTTAAGACACATTCAAAAGAGTTCTTTGACCTACATATGAAGTACCCTATGTTTTAAAGTAAAAAAAATACAGCACGTGCATCGACAACAAGTAAATTCTACCGTAAATACGAAATGCGAATTAGATATAATCATTCGTTTACACAGAATCGCTGCGCACAAACAGACAGACGGACATTATGTCAAAAACAACTTTTTCAGAATCAGGGATCGCATATGTGAACATTTCCGGCTAAATCTCGCTTCCGAATTTTTTCGCGACTTCATACTTCCTACATACTAAATATGAAAAAATTAAAAAGAATAAAATAGGTATATTTTGCGAAATAAAATAGTTATCCGATATCGAAAGTACTTGGTGTCGGGCGATAAGTATCGGTAAGTATAAAATAAAATTGATTTTAACAAATAGGGCTGTTACACTTAATGCTCTTAGCTAGATTCACATTTTTAAGAGGTTGAAATAGTTATATTTTGCGAAAAAACGTCCGATATTATAAGTACTTGATACCTGATTATAATCGGGTGAAAATTATCGGTACAAATGAAATGATGATTTTAATAAATAGAAATGATTCTCAGTTGGTAACGCAACAGAAGTAGTACGCGATCAATTATATCGCGAAACCTTCTCATGTCTTACTAATTACGAAAATACAAAAAGATCTGAAATACATGAAAAACTCTTAATTAGGAAGATAGAAGACGAACCTGAATTATTTTTAAAATACTTTCGTGAAAAATCAATATATTACCTTACCTCTTATCAACCGCTGTATTTCTGTCACTGAACCTGTTGGTTCAAACGACCTGTCTGGTTGCATTATACCCGCTATTAAAATCATAGAAAGCACCGTTTTTATATGGAAGACATTGAATATTGCGGCAAAAGAAAAACAGGCGCGAAAATGTACTCCAACGACTTATTATCTAATTACAATTTCAGAGTACTTTTCACGATTTGCAAAATACATTTTCACTAATCAATGTTTAAGATTTATCAAGACAGTGTGCTTTTCTTTTAATAACCTGTAATTGCAGATTTTACAATGGTTTTGTTGAATGTATTCCTGTACATTAATTCGACATTTTACTAAACTGGTTGTGTTACGGTACCTATTTATTCATAATTGTTCAACGTCAATTTTATTATTTGTTCCTTATCCTATTATAAACAGTCATGGTTCTTTCTCTTTGTGCGTACGTGGTGGACCCTGGCCCCACGAAGATGCAGAGAACGGATAATTCACTTCTGTTGAAAGTAACTGTCAGCATTACAGAGGCGTGGGTCCGGCGTTTATTGAGAGCGGCGCCTTGTCAGTGACTCTCGGCCACGGTCAATACAAACAGACGACATTCACGCATCTTAATAAAATGCATTGTAATTGGTCTTTCTCCCACTGGGGTGTCCGTCTTGAAATCTTGCGAGACGGTGGCCGAGCGGACGGATAGGCAGTGTACCATGAGGCACACTCCGGAGCACGCGTCTTCAATGCGCGCTTCGTAATTACTCAATATATTATAAATTCTTGCAGTGTGTCGAGGGACACACTCCGGGGTGCGTGTGAGAGCGTGCCTCGTATAATCATACTTTGGGTCAATTCTTTGTATTAGTAGATACTTAAATTCTTTATGTATAGACGGAGGCAAGACTCCTATTTTTAGGCATTACATTAGTAATCTGTTCTGTTATTTCGTTTCTCTACTCAGTATCCTTTAGATACCAGTGTATTCATGATTCATTTAGTGTACTTAGTGAGGAGAGATTACAGCTGTAATCAATGATGATTGGGTTTAAAATAAATTGTATTACGTTAGGCGACAAAATCTTTACGAAATACTCTAGAGAAAGCGGGTTCGCACATGCGAATACACACACAGAAAAAACACAACACTCGAGAAGCGGTATGGTTCAACATAGATTGTAGACAGCCGAAAACAGATGCTCAAACTATAAAAGAATAATTAGCTCAGTTAAGCAACAATGGCAGAATTCGGAAGCGGAAACAATTGCAAGCATTATTCACAGTAAAAATGTTGCAAATATTTGGGATACTATAAATAAATTACGATGTAGATAAAGTTGCACGAACAGTTTAGAGGCGAAACGTTAGGAAATGCACTTCGCTCAAATTCTTTCCCAGATTCAGTGTATACAACGGACGGGCCATGTAATCAAACACCTAATAGTAGTGACAGAATTAGACCGTGAAATAAATATTGATGAAATAAAGATGTGATACGAAATTTGAAGTCTGGCAAAGCAACAGGTTCTGATGGAAATAAATTCTAGTATTGCCCCAATTCTCGTGGATTTGCTCAATTCTTTATACGACACTTCCACGTTTCCTGAAATTTGGAATACATCAATAATTTGTCCAATTTATAAAAACAAAGGTGATGTTAACGATCCTAATAACTATAGAGGTATTTCTTTAATTAATGCAATAGCTAAGATTTTTTGCAAAATTCTTCATGTACGGTTAAATAAATTGATAGCAAAAGAAGGAAAAGTGACAGCATTGCAAGCAGGATTCAGAAATACGTATAGTACAGTAGACGACATTTTTATAACTACCACAAAGGCGGAAAAGGCAACTTCCGTGAAAAAAAGGAAAGCTATTTTGTGCTTCTGTGGATCTTGAAAAAGTATTCGATACCGGTAATACGGAAATACTTTGGTATATTCTAGAAAGTAAACGAATCTCCACAAAATCCCTAAAAATGCTTCAAGGGATGTGTAAATTAGAAACGGCATGCGTGAGATTAGAATTAGACTGTGTAACAGATACATTCTCTGTGGAAAGATGTGGAAAGCAAGGTTGCGTACTTTCCCCACTTCTCTTCATACTATTCATAGATGGGCTCTTAGATAGACTAGCCACGGTAAATGCAGACGGACCCAGGATCGGAAATGAAAATGTCTCAATACCAGCATTCCTTTTTGCCGACGACTTGATTATTTTCTCAAAAACACAAGCAGGTTTACAAAGAAGTTTAGATGAATTAGAAATTTTCTGCGAAGAAACAAAACAAAGTTAACGTTAATAAGACAAAAATCATGACATTTAAAAATGGGTGGGTCTATAGTAGGAATAAAATTTGGTCATATAAACAAGAAACGCTAGAAAACGTTAAAGAATACCTATATTTAGGAGTAACCAACTGCATGAACGTAACTTGGACGAGACATAAGGAGAAAGCTCGACAAAAAGGCAAATACATTTTAAGTACAATAATAAAATCAAAATTACAATTCCCGAAATTGCACCAAGACTTATGGATAAAATGTTTCAATCTCTACTCATCCCGGGAATAGCGTACGGAGCGGAAATATGGGGCGCGGGGGATAATAATATTTTAAACTCGCTTCAAACGAAATATCTTACAATAGTAACGGGCATTGCTCAATGCACAGCAAACAGTGGACTTTTATGAGAAATTGGGTTTCTTCCCATTAAGTTAACTCTCCAATTAAGAGCAATTAAATATTGGCTTTCGATAAGGGCAGGCACCAGGAACCCACTCGTAACTCAGTCTTACCATTGTAATACAGGAGGAAAATGGGACAGGCAAATTAAAAATGTAATTCATAAAGAAGGAATCATTTGTGTATGTCAGAATAGTCCGTCGTTAAACAATTTAAAAGAAATTAAGACAATTTTTAAAACTTATACGGTCGAGAAATAAAAACAAAAAGACATTAATTTTTGTAATGCAAAACTTATGTGATCACTTATCGTGCAAACCTTAGAAGCTGGGCAATAATGCAGAAAACCACACATTGACTGTGTCAAATCAAAAGAACGATCGGGTTACAGATGGTTTCACGTAGGGGGGGTGGAAATTAAGAAAACTGAGGGGGGATCAATACTCTTATTTGCCCACCTTGCAATGAAATAAATGAAGATTGGATTCACATTTTACTAACATGCCCGAAAACAGACCAAAAACGAACTTTTATCCAAGTTGGTGCATTCCAAAATTATCACATTAACGTAGATTTAGCCATAGCAATAATGAGGGACAATGGAGTATCTGTAGTCAGTCCCTGGGTCAGTTCCTAAGCTATGTGAGGGAGATGAGAGAAAGAGTAATATGCATTGAAACTACTGATTCAAATAAACCGTGATTCTGCCGCTTCGTCTTTTTCTATTGTTTCAGGCGGAGACATGTTGAGAAGACATTCCAAGGCATTACGTCAATTACATGTTGTTTTTTTAGTATTATAAATAAATGAATTTTATTTTAATATTTATTTCTATGGAAAAACTTGTATATATTACATTATAATTTATTTCTCTTATTTAAGAATCTTTTGTAAATATGTTTATATTATTTGTATATATTCGTGACCTGACCGTTGGTTTGCGTGTTTCCCAACGGTGCACCTTGAATCGATAGTTGCAGTATACTTAAAATATATTTTACAACTAAATTATACAATATTAAACAAAACAATAAAGATGCTAAAAATACTATTACGATACCAAACACAAAAAAATAAAATTACAATCATTTTAAGTTAAAAAAAAACAAACTAGCCAAATTAAAACTGCACCTATCCAATCAATGAGAGTGAATACCAGAGCATTGTATACACAGCCCACGGCTCTACTTAAGGAGCATTTTTAAGGCGTACAGGAAGAAACCTCGCCACACATTTTACATAAATAATATTTTTTGTAAATAAACCACCCAATTGACATTGAAATTGAATTGGTAGTGATTCCGGATGTTTGTGAAAGTTAAATGTGTTGCCAACCAGAACATCGCTCTTCGTGCTCGTGTGCGCCGATGCTCAGATCGTACGATCGTGTTCTTCCTGTGATTTGTTTGTGGGACGAATGTGCCAGTGCTTCCTGGTTACTTGTTTAATATTAGGACACCTAATATTAAACCTAAAATATATTTCGATAGTTTTTTAGTAACAATACAAAGTTAAGTTATTAGTAAGAATACAATGTTTGGGCTCTAATGACCTCGATGTTGACGAGCCCTAAAGCCCCACAAAAAAAAACAATGTTCATTGTTATTGTTAAAGAATTGTGTGACCTTTAGTTTAATAACATAATATTTTGTGAAACTTTTTTAGCTCAGTTTCACTATCTCAATGAGTATTCTGTAGACTGCCTTAAGGTTCATTTAATGAAGTTGTCAAAATTACTATTAAATTATTTTTTTCTAAATTATATTTAGTGGCAACGTTTGATATTTACACTTAAATAAGATTCACGACCTAATAATTTTTTTTTATTGAGTTGACGTCATATAAAGTACATTAATGAAGTTACTGAACTCTAACCACACTGAACAGCAGCAGAGGCGAATGGCATTACTGGCCTCGTCTGAACGGATGCGTGTTACGAGCGTTTATTACGGAGAATTTGGCAATATGTATGAGGCAGCCATGTTGATTTTTGTAATGCAAAACTTACGTGATTCGGAACATAGCCCCCATTTCTAATCGTAGTAATTCGACATTTCGTTCACCCCGAGGAACGAATGGTTCTTTGTTCATTCTCTCATTGTCAACTGAATTAAAAGCGGTGGTGGCGATTAGGGGCTGCCCACTTTTTTAACGAACGATAAAAATTTCATTGTAACCGACTAAAACTTAGAATTATAAAAAAAATACATTCCTGATTTCACCAATTTTCTTTCCTTTGATTCATTTCATTATTTAAATTGTACTTAGTGGAAATACGCAGAAAATATCACGTAAATGAAAATTGTCAATATTTTTCCCCCTCCCTCTTACTTTTTATTCCCCATCGCCGCTACTGGTTAAAAGAGCATCAACATGGCCGCAGATGTCAGAATCTTATGTATCTATGACCTTGAGAGTGTATATTAATTTTGTTGAACAACACTTAATGGATCTTTTATATGCAGGTTAATCATATTACACGCGTGTTGATTTCCGCACGTGAAAAATTCACCGACCTCGACCGAATCGTTCTCTGGCATTTGAGAGGTCAGTACAATAACCACCCAATTATCGGTTCAGGAATGTTAATAGAGAGAATTGCGCACATAGGTGCAATCAGGGTTGGAGTAAACAATTACCGAAGGATACTGTAAGGGTGAATGATGTTTGGAGCAGTGTCCATATGACGCCCCACTTCCGCGGCGAGTGAGGATGTGCTACGGAACATTCCTTTTGTGTAGGGATGACGTCGCGACACTACGCTTGCCAGACGCAATATTCGTAAGAAACGTTCTATGCCAGTGGGATGCTCCGTGCCAAACACGGCCATCTCCACTACAAGGCGTGTGTTCAGATCACATATGTGATCTGGGACTTCTTCCACATATGTCTGGAACAGATAACACACAAATATTAGCAAAGTATCAATACGTACTGTGTATAACACAAACATGACACATAATTTGCAGATTACATGATGAGGAGAGGACAAACTATATAGGGATATTAAAGAGACAAAGAGAATATCACATTAAAGTGTCGCCAGAATGTTGATAAACAAAGAAACTTCGGAAATTTCCGTGAATATATCATAAACGTAAGTGACAATAGTGACATTAAAAAGCAGATGTGAAAGAAGTGAAAGAAGTGAAAGAAGTGAAAAAAGATTGCGTATACTTCCCCTGGTAGGGACGGACACTTGCTGCATTGGAGGTAGCAGATGAATGTATTCTAACAGATTTTAATGGTTAAAAAAATAATTTCCAAGTATAATACCATAATATTAAATACACGGAACAATAAGAGAGAAAAATTCGAGATAAACACTCATATTCCAAATCATTAAGGTTTTTTTAATTATTCGACCAATTTCGAATGAGACCCCAGCTATAGAATTCTAAACCATAATTTACGCATATGCTGCTACCACTATTATCGTTCATCTTACTTCCTTTATGAACAAATTTCCATTGAAAAAGAATTGTAAACCAAACACCGCCGACTACAGGCATCTATTTTGTCGAACTATTTTTGAATTTAACATTCAATATGTTTTTTTTACAATTTCCGCAAACATGAAGAGCGATTAAGAAAATTCATAATTTTAGTTTTCCAATAGCATTTGGAAAATGGTAACTGGGAATAAATACTAAAATTTGGACTTGCAATTTTCTTAATACTCCCTTTCTCACAGTATGAGAATGGTGCTAAAAGGTACCATTTTAACACTTTTCTTCTTCTTCCTCCTTCTTCTTTTTCCACTTCTTCTTGTGGTGCGCTACAGCCCAGTGCGAGCCGTGGCCTCCCCTATTCGTCGCCTCCTACCCTCTCGATCCTCTGCCTTCCTCTTTCAATCTCTAATTGTAACAAATTCCAAGCATCCTTCCCAACTGCATCCTCCCTGCTTATATTAGGTTTCTCCCTCGCTCTCTTTTGATGAATTCTTTCTGAGAGTGCTTTCTTTGGTAATCTATGATCAGACATTCTTTGTACATGTCCAGCCAATTTTAGTCTTTGGAATTGTATGTATTCAACTATATTATATTCCTTGAGTATGTCTATTAATTCGTTATTGTGACTTATCCGTCAAATTCCACTTTCTATGCGCCCAAATATCATTCTTAATATTTTTGTTTCAAATACCAATTACATTTCTTTCGAGTTTTTTTCTAGATTCCAGATCTCGCATCCATATCTCTGTACTGGACTTATAAATGTGTTGTAGATCTTTACATTGCTCCTTCGACCAAGTAGTTTATTCCTCAATAAACCACTCGCAAAGTAGGTTTCGTTTTGCGAAAAACACTCTTTTTAATCTCGGCTGCTTCAACATTATAATTGGTGACATCAGTACCTAAATATTTAAAAGAAGAAACTGCCTGAATATTTATGTTACCAAATGAATATGTTTCAAATTAACGGCTTCTTCATGTCTGTATGATAGCTTTTGTTTTATTTAATTTTACTTCTAGACCCATTTGCTACTGCCTCCACTTTTATATACTGTTATTTTGAAGTATTTTTCGGTTCTGCTCATTATGCATAGATCTCCATATCCTATAATTTGGGATATTCTATTAATTGTGGTTCTCGTTGGATCAATATCCAATCGCCTAATGACTTTTCTTCGAGCTTTTCACAGTTCGGATCAATCGAAAGGAGGATATGGGTATGACCTCATTGGAGTGGATAAAAATGACGGAGAGCACAAACTTTCGTCAATCTTTAAAAAAGAAAATATCTCATTTTTCATTTCTAATTTTTCAACGACATTTGTGACGGATTGAGAATAGTACCCACGGGTTTTCGAATGTTAATCTTCTCTCTTACCATTCTGAAGGCATTTCGAATACAGAAAATATTAATTCACATCCCATGGTTGGTATCCACCCGAAAACTTTTGGACGTGTCATTGAGAAGTTGCTTCTTTGATACTGGTCGATTTCGCGACATGTGAATATAGAATTCTGTTACTTGAGTTCAGGTGACGTAATAAACGAGATATATTTTTCATTAACGTTCGAATTTGAATCGTATTGTAAATCCAATGCGAATCCATTTCAACATTATCGCATCATTAGCATTTCCACTTGCTCTGACCTTTAACTCGTTACGTATCAGAACAATTGAATACGCCACGTTTATTCTTATTCCATCAGTTTGAAAATATTCACATGAACCCTCTCCAACAATTAGAAATCTCCAACATACATGCATTAGATTACTGAAACATCAGTAAACCGCTTTCCTAAAAGATAATTCAATTTCTCTTCGAAAAACAACTCAACATGCACTTTTCTTTTTCACATACGTAATTTTTCACGTTCGCAGAGATAAACCAATTGCGAGATTTTCGTACTAGAGAATCTATAAGGAAAGAAATTATATTTCTACCCAAATACCATAAATATACAAAATATGATGAAACGCAAGACTGTACTTACCCTAAATCGTGGAACCTCCATATTTTATTTCCAAAATTACAAAGGAAAAGTTTTAGTGTTTCTCACGAGGAACACAAACCCCAATTCTTATGTAATCGTCTTCACGAGAATAAATAATGTTTCGATTGTTTTCAGTCTCCGTATGGTTGCAATTTTTTACTTGTCATTTGTTCATTGTAAACTCTGTAAATTGGTGCATAGCATCCTTTTCTGTTAATATCACAGAATGCTGTGCAAGAAAGAAACATGACTACGAAATCCATGTTAGTATTTTGTTTATTCAAGAAATAATATTATAAATACTTTAATGGTAATACTGCCACCAATATGTTGGGTTAATTCCATAAATAAATTCAGTGTCCGGTAGATGCAATCTAGCTATATATGAAGGAGCCCAAACTCAGAACCCCATTCAATACAAACCAGGGTCATTTTTTTTCATTTAATTTTCCTATTATTAGAGATTTACATATACATATAATTTGTCAGGACTCCCTGCACCCATGCTTAACACATATGGCAGGGAGTCTCTATTTACACAACAAACATAAGACTATTTACAAAACATTTACTATAACAAAACATGACACCTCCACCAAAATAAAAATAACAATACACAAAAACATTAACTACAACAAAAACTTAAAACTAAATCACCATTTAGGCTCCCCTGATGCTTGCAGCGGGCTGCCCCAAGCATCAGAGCAGTTACCGTCCCCGCCACGAGGAGGCAGGTGACTACTATTAGCAAAACCACAACCATAGATATAAAATATATAGAACACAAAAAAATATCAAAAATAAAAGACAACACAATAAAATTATTTCGACAAACACATACATAACATATATACAAAACACACGTTTCCAATCCACAACACACAAAAATCAAAATACAAAAATAACAAAATGTACATACAGCAAATCCAATCTACAACACAAAAAGATAATCGAATAAACAACATACACAAGAAATAAAAATTTTAAAACAAAAATCGGAACACAGAGCAGACCAAAAATAATATACAAAACTATTTACAAAGATATATACACAAGTAACCAGTATCCATAATCATAACCTTTTCCAAAGCCAGTTTCATCAAACTTCACCTGAAGGAGAGTCAGTTGGTGCAGTGATCGCCCTTGAAACAGACAAAGCCATAGCCTATCCCCGGACGACCACCATACCAAGAGGGTTCTCAGGCACGCTGCGCACGACTCCTAGCACTCTCTTGTAGTGTGCGACTATGCTCTGTAGATCATACTTAACTCCCCTCCTCCGGAAAACTTCCTGGATATAGCGACGCAGCACGGCCGGACCTGATGGAACGCCAGCCGCCATCAGCTGCATCGCTAGGATCTCCTTTGGGTACCGGAACATGAGCCTGTCCCCTCCGGGTTCCAGAACCTGCACAAGATATTGAAGTGCAGCTTATACCATGTGGTTCTCCTCTAGTCTCACAAGGATGTGACTGATGCGAAGACCAGAGTAAACCCCAAGTATCCTTTGGTGTCATTTCGGACGAACAGGCCTCTTCGTCCCAGTCCCTGAGATTCTCTTCGATAAGTCCGGAAGGCGGGGAGAAGCATAACCCGCAACACCAGCAGAGGCAAGATGTTAGTCCACTGCTAACCTTTTGGAGGTGAGATGTAATGCCTTTAAACAGAGTAACAGTCATCTTACGCAAGAGCGAAGAACGGTGTTGTCCCTGGACACTCACAATATCCGGCAAGTTTTCGGCCACGTAACCTGTGTACAAATCTACGACCTAGGCATTGGCCGTCGACTTCCCCTCAACGAAAGTGAGTGTCGAGTCGTCATCGAACTCCGATTTAGACTAAGAGAACTCTTCGTAATTTTCACTAGAGGAAACTCCACCCTGTGTGCACTCAGTTGGACAAGTGCATGGAAGGATAACCGTAACTTCGTTGGAGAAGCGCACACGACGACGACGAGCCATTCAGAGTCTGTCCCAGCTACCCCAGAACTAGACTCCTCTTCTTCAGAATGAACTGTTCTACTCACTAGGTCGAGTACTAAGACTCTTCCCGTTTCGTAGTCACAGTTCTTAGAACATAACTCACGTGTGCCCTCCACCGCAGAACTTGTCACCAACCTGCTGCCGGTCGTCACCAGCGAGACATCTCGACCGTGGTAAGTGAGAATAAAATCCTCACCCACCGCGACCAATATCCATCGTAAGTTTTCAAGGGTGACAGTCTATTTCGGCACTTCCCGATCCCTGAGATCCGACGGAAGGCTTACTAAATACCACCAGTACACACGTGACACAAAGAATCCCTGTCGCCCGGAAAACCCCTTACGGCCCAGACCTACATCAGTCTGCGGTCTCGAATGACCCTGCCAGCAAACTCTTCCAGCAGTGCCAAGGCATCATCATTTCCCAAAGCCGCGGATATTACCCTTGGCTCTAAGACAACTCTGTATTTTTCCTCAAGCTTCTCTCTAGCCCACGAGTGTCGCTCGCAGGCATAGATAGCGTGTTCTGCTGTATCTGGTTCGCCGCACTCACAAAACGGAGAGACAGCTAAGCCAAGATCGAAAAGCTTCTTCCGGAATAGCCCATGCCCTTCCGATTAGCCTGATCAGTGGACGGTTTGCATGTGAACCCCTCATGACCATGAGCGATGTCTTGCTCTCAGAAACAAGTAGCTTGTTTCTGCGGCACCAATCAGACACGACAACTAGTGAAGATTCCCCTGCTTCCTTCACTTCCCTCCGGCTACTGCCCTCAATTACCAATGCCAGATCATCGGCATAAGCGACGTGCTTGAATCCTTGAGATTCCAACTCCCTAAGGAGCGGATCCATTACGAGGTTCCACATCACCGGACCTGAATTAGATCCCTGAGGACAATTTTTGGTCAGTATCTTCGAAAACAGGACTCCTCCATGAGACACCCCTGCCTCACGATCACAGAGATAACTTGCATACAAGCCGTATAAGTTCTGTGGGCAGCGCATTTCCGTTAGTCTAGCATGCATGATTGGCAACCATGCGTTATCAAAAACTCCTGGTATGTCAACAAAAATTACGGCTACATGTTTGTGTTGGTTCTCAGATGTTAGTTGAACCAACCTATGTACGGCATCCTCAGTGGAACGCCCAGTTCGAAAGCCAAACAGAGTGCCAGAAAACCCACATCCCTCCTCGAGACATCTCGAGACAGCTTATCAGCCATTAACCACTCCAGCAGTTGGAGAAGGCAGATCGGTCTATAGGCCTTCGGATCATCCTCCGACTTGCTGTTGTTCTTAGTCAGCAAAGTTACGATCGTTCTTTACCAGGCTTGTGGGAAGCAGCCATCATCGAGACAACGATTGAAAAGCCTAGTGAGTGGACCGACAAGCTAAACAGATGCTTTCTTTATCATGGACGGTGAGATGCGATCATTTCCCGGGGCCTTTTTAGGATTTAGATTGGCCACGGCATCACGAACCTCATCCATGGAGAAGCTGACTATACCATCATTTATATATCGCTCGAGCAAACCTTCTCTGACGGCTAGATAGTATTCGTCCTCACAGTCCAGATGCTCCAGTCCAGATGCTCCAGCAGAGGACCCGTCGGAAACGGATGAGGAGGAAAATATGCTGACACGAAGTAAGCCGACCGTCCGCTCCACGCCACCTGACACACGGCCAAGTAGCGTGTTGTGAACTGGACTAGCTTCAGAACATCCAGGCCGGGATTGCACACAAGGAGAACAGCACACGGTTTGTCTGTACTAAGTTGTGTCACTCGGTAGGATGTCGGGATGCAAGCAACCCTGTTGCCTACCGTGTACGGTTCTTGTATTAACAATATATCGACGCCGCATTCGTACACAAACTTTTCTAGATTCCCCATGGCTGCCACCATCTTGCGGGCATTTAGCTGAGCTATACTCAAACTACTCATAGGCGGTTTTCTGCCAAAGCAACCCTACCGCCTGTGAATATTCCGGGCACAGCCGCTTATCCCCAGTCTGGTGGTCTGCCCCCTTTCCAAATTGCCTGCAGGAGGCGCAGCAGGTCTCATGCTCCTTGCATTGCTCCCTCCTATGGCCCTCGGTCCCGCACTTGCCTTATAAATACTTTAATGATAATACTGCAAGTAATATGTTGAGTATATTCCATAAATAAATTTGATGTCCGGTAGATG
>NNCF01131273.1:28210-133233 GCA_002313205.1 Laupala kohalensis | reverse complement strand
TTCAGTAATTAATTGTTAATAAAATCATCCTCGTTCGGGAATAATGAAATTTAAAAGAGAGGAAGGAAAGTCTTCCGACTCAATAGAAATTGAAAAGGTCGACCGTTGAAAGATGACGAAGGCAGCCCTCTACATCTGGTATGACGCAGACCCACAATCGGCTCTTTGGTGTCGAAGAAAATTTTCAGTTTTTTAGAAATAGCATATTAGCGAGGGGGTGGGGAAAGCGACCCAACCCGACCGCAATAACCCCAGATGTGCGGAGAGTAGGCCACATTGCGGGAAGGAACCTGAAGAAAGTGGTCGCACAGCACGAAATATCAATGAGCGGGAGAAACGCGTAGTAACAGCGGTTACGCTAGAGCCGGGACGTACGGTAGGTCAGGGAAGAGAGGTAGGATCGCCGCGAGGGGGGACGGCGGTACGGGCGGTGGCACCGGAGAGTTATGCCCTCGAAGACGAGGATTTTTTATGATGACGTAANAGTTATGCCCTCGAAGACGGGGATTTTTTGATGACGTAAGCAGGAAGGCTCAGATGCTGGTGGAGCCTACTTTTGGGTGCGTTGGAGGGGGCACTCAAACATGTTCCGAGTGGGACATGGCATGGAAGGATGGGGAAAGTGTTTTGGTGATTATTTTGAGAGGATATTTTTTGTGAGGGATTATTTGTTTTGTGGACTATTTTTTTCGAAATATTATGTAGTGTGTTTGAGAAGGGATTATTTGTTTTGTGGAATATTTTTTTAGTGAAGTGAGATGTATGATGAGGAGGATATTTTTTGGGTTAGAAGGTATTAAGCAGGAACGCCCAAATGCAGGTGGGGCGTACTTTTGGATGCGTTGGAGGGGGCATCCAAACATGTTCAATATGGACATGGCATAGATGATACGGAAAGTGTGTAGTGTGTTTAGAGTAGGATTTTGAAGAATTAATTTGAGATGATATTTTTTGTGAGGGATATTTTGAGATATTTTGTGAATATGATATTGTTTTGCACAAACATGTTCCGAGTGGGACATGGAATGATGGCGGCGTAGGCATGGTAGAGTTGTAAGAGATGGCGTAGCAGAGTTTAAGATGTTGATTATGATATTTTGTTTGTGGTGATTCGTGTTTGGATATTTTGGAAAGTGTTTTGCACAAACATGATCGGAGTGGAACATGGCGTAGTTGAGGAATGTGTTTAGGAAGTAGGAAGTACTTTTTTGGTTAGTGAAGTACATTGATGGAGTAAGGAGGAGTGCTAATGGATAGGATTTTTAGGAGGAGTAGGTTTATTGTGAGAATATTGTTCATTAGTTTGTTTTGCACAAACATGTTCAAGAGGGACATAGTGTAGATGATGGAGTAGGGCGAGAGGAGCATGTGTAGGATTGAGTACATTTGTGGATTTAGTAATTGATTATATTCGGACATATTAGGTATTAGATATTATTGATGCCAAACATATTCCAAATGAACATGGTGGAGTAGAGATGGCGTGATGTAGATGAGACAGGAAGAGTTAGGATGTATAGAGGATTCCAAAGTGTATGTTTTTTGTGTAGGAATAAAGTATAATTTTTGAATAGGTTATATATTTTGTGATTTGAGATGCATTTTATGATAGGACATATTATTTGAGTGGGTAGTATATTTTGTGACATGTGATGTATGATGAAGGATATAGTTTTTTGGGAGAGGAGACGTTGTGTGATTAAATAGTATAGACGAAGAATTTCGTTCCGAATAGGATTTTTTTGTTTTTTGCGAAAGTGTAGAGGATATTTTTTTTTGGTGAGGAGACGTATTAGACAGGAGAAAATATGTCACAAGTAGGAGATGGCGTAGAGAGGTTTGAGAAGGGATGTATTAGTTAGAAGATAGGGAGGAGATTATAAGAGATTTGATATTATAGAATTAATGATGTAAATATTGTTAGTAAAACAGTTAGATATTATTGGCGAAGACGTGGTCCAAAAGGACATGGCGTAGAGGGAAATAGAAGATATTTGAATAGATAAGATAAGATAATTTTTTTTATGAAGTGTAATTAATTATGTGAATATTTTGTTTGTGAGAATGCGTGTAGTATTGTTAGCGCATATTTAATTCCAAGTAGGAAATGGCACGAATAACGAAATATGAAGAAGGGATGTGTTTTGTTTGAAGTTAGGAAGGATTTGTAGGAAGAGTAAGAGTTTTGAATTGAATATTGTTTGGAGGTTGTTTTTTTTTTGAAATGAATGTTAGATAATATTGGCAAATAAAATGTTCCGGGTGGAGGATAGAGAATTAATTAGGGATGAAAAGGGTCACAAGGAGATAATCATTTTGTTTTATTAAAGAATATCGGGAACTCAAAGAAGTAACGATGAAATAACTTAGAACAGAATAAAAGAAGGAGTCGTAAAAAATGAATTAGTAGAGTCAGATTTAGTGGAAAATAGTGTTTTACAAATCAACCAAGAGGTAGTATGAATTTTTCATTGGAATGTACGACAACGTAATTATCGTCGAATTTAAATAAATAATAGTTAATGGTTGGCACAATGAAGATCAAAGATAATCGAACAAAGATATCACTCGAGTTAAAGTGAATTAAGTTACAATGAGAATGAAATGAGGAGGAAACGTAGTGTAGATTATGAAACCGATATTCCGAAAGTTTGTTTGTTGAGAGAAATATATCGTGCATGTAATTATTGCGAATTTTAGGGGAGAATAATGAGTATGTGGAGAAATATTAAAGAGTTTTGCCATCGCAGACGAGGAGATATATGCCGTCCGATTGCCAACTCAAATATGCGAAAGGGGAGATTATAGGTGCGAGAGACGAATTGAGGTTATTTGTACGATCAGATGAAATAAATGTACAAAAGGAAATTAGGGAAAAAGTGAATTGAGAAGACACGACGTGACATCTGAGAGTCAAATTCAGAGGAACGTAAATCGAAAGGATGTCGAGTAAATGGTGCCAACATTTTATTTCATTACAGAAAGGAGATGAGTTAATTCAATTAGGTGAGAAAGTATAATCATTCCGATTAATTAGAGACATAATACCATACAGTAGCGACGATGGAAGGGAAAATAGGGTGAAGAGAAAAAGACACTATTGAAATAAAATTAAAAAAAGAACCGAATGTAGGAGAATACGACATAAAAGCATTGCGTAATTAGAGAAGAAGGTAGAGTGATAACCCGGCTGAAATGATTGAAGAAATAAGACCGAGTGGAAGGATGAAGGGGATAGATCGGACGTGTCAGTTATAGTTTTGTTTTATGTTGAGACGAAGGTGCAGTATTAGAAAGAGAAGTGTAAATAGAATTCTAATATTTAAATAGGATAAGAAATTAAGGTAGAAATAATATTGTGAATGTAATCATGTAGAGGTACGTGGACATGTTGTAAGACTTTTATTTTGTTTGAGATAATTATGATGAATCAAAGAACCGTGTAATATTAACAGTATATGTGGGGATTTTGTTGAAAAAGTTTTTTTTATATTTTGTGGGGTGTAAGCAAAATTTAAAATTTTTTCTTATTAGAGATAATTTCTTATCTAACGACCCAGATTCGTTAGAGAATCAATTGAAATTAATTAGGATTTTATGTAAGAAGTAACAGCCGAATTAAAGACGAAACACGTATAATACCAGTTTGAAAGAAGCGCCAAGAGGGGTGCTTTCTGCTCATTTCACGACACGACGGAAAATTTTGATGATAATATTAGAAGAACTAAGAATTGTGAAAGCACCTGGCCGAGCTAGCGAAGCGAAATTATTAGAAAAGATCAGATTGGCGAAATGCACTAAGCGTGAAGAAGGAGTGGGGATTAATGTCCAGGAGGGAACCACGCGACAGGCATCGATCTCATTTGTTCGTGGTCGCCAGAAGTAGACGCCTGCCTAGCTAATTTGATACGTGTGATTCTTGATCACGCAGAACATCAGCGTTAGATTCACAGTATATCGCACGTAAAGTTATTAGACGATAGCGAGTCGATCTGAATTAATAGCACATAATCATATTTGATTATTGAATTCAGTTATTGTATTAGGCGTGAGTACGTAAATTTGGCACATATCATTTTATGATATTTTTTGTCGCAAGCGAGATCAAAGAGAGAACGGCCGGATATTACGGAAGTAAAGTACGTGGTATTGTTAGATAAAGGGGTTCCAAGTGAAGCCAGCAACATATTATTAAAAGTTGTAATACGAATCCGGAACAATTTTACGCCGGCGGTCAAGAAATTCTGTCGCGAAGGCTGATCGAGCGAACGAGGGGAGCACGTGGTGAGGAATCGTGGTTGAACGAGCGAGAGCCAAGGTCACTGGATGAAGCAACTATAGTGCTTATATTGATGGGGAGCGGTATTTCGAGCTGTTGAAATTGAACACGGTTTGGAAGAAAAATTACGCTGTTTTGAGTATACGTCTCTGTGAGACGAACATTATACAGTGTTTCGTGGATTACGGATTTAAATTCAATTTGTAATTTGATGCTAATCAGTACCTTAGCAAAGTAGAACATTGCATTGAAATTATTATTTTCACATTCACTGTAATAAAATTTGGGGTTCATTCTGAGAAGAAAGAAGAGAAGAAAAGAAATCAAGTTAATAAACTGTTAATTAAATTTCAAGAGGGAAATTTTTTCATAGCTCATTTTGTGCTTGTATTAATTATTGTTTTTCTTTCTTAATTATATTATGTACATTTTCATTGTAATTGCACGACCCAAGATTTTGAGCTCTACATAACATTACGCAATTTGTTGCAAAGAATTTTATATTTGTCTTTTGATATTGTGGGGTCTTAAGAAAATTGTAATTATTGTTAATGTTATAAGTATTATTTCCTATTATCAGAATATACGGTGGTAAATCGCATCAGAAGTTCCGAACCTTTTTTATATGTAATTATCTTAATACACCCTAATACCTACCCACTAGAAAAGGGTGCGTTAGATATTATATTATATATATATATATATATATATATATTCTAATGCACCCTTCTCGGGGTATTAAGATAACTATAAAATAAGGATTCGGTACTTCTAATGCGATTACCACAATTTCTTCTGAAAATAGTAAGGTATAAACAATTCATATAACATTTACAATAAATACACAATTCTTTTGCCCCCACAGTACCAAAATACAAATATAAATCCCTCGCAACTGATTGCGCAATGTTACATTGAGCTCATTCTCTTGATTCGCGCATTTACAGTTTAAATTTATACAATCAATTTTGGAAAAACAATATCAAAGCAAGCACAAAATGTGCAATAAATACGTTTTCCCTTCTGATATTCAATTAACAGTTCTTTTTTTAAACGCCTTTTCTCCTCTTCTTTCTTCTTAAAACAAACCTTAATTTTTACAGTGAATGCGATAAATTCAACCCAAATGTAACGTTCTCTTTCGCAAGATACTAATTACTGTTTTTCATATCGAATTACAAAATTAAATATGGGTCCCTAAATCAACGAAATCACTTCGTATAAAGTCCGTCTCACAGAGATGTATACTCACAACCAGCGTATTTTCTTCGAAATCGTGTCCAACCACCAAGGCTCGAAACACCTTTTTTTCATCAACGCAGACTGCAACAGCTGCTTCGGAGTTCGTCCAGTGACCTTGATCCACGCCCGCTTTACCAAGATTTACTTCCTCGTGCTCCCTCGTTCCGATCGGCTTTCGCGGCAGATTTTCTCAACCACCGGCGTGCAAATGTTTCCGGATTTGTATGACAACTTTTACAATACGTTGCTGGCTTCACTTGGAGCCCTTGATCAAATATTATCACGCGTTTAACTTGCGTTGTATCCTGCCGTTCCCTTTATACTTTGACTGCGATAAAATATCATAAAATGATATTTCCGTAACTTGCGTCTTCACGCCTAATAGAAATTACTGAATTTAAAAATCAATGTTCTTATCTTTTACTATAAATTCAGATTGGCTCGTTCTCGTTCAATAAATCTGCGTACGATTACAACGTGATTCTACCCGCTGATGGTCTGCGTGATAAAGATCACACGTATCAATTAAGCAAGTCAATCGTCTTCTCCAAGAAACCCCGCACAAATGAGATAGATTCATGCCGTGTTGTTCCCTTCTTGGCGCTAACCCCCACTCCTTCTAAACTTCACGCACAACGCATTCCGCCAATCTGGTCTTTTCCGATGGTTTCGCGTAACTAGCTTCGTCAGGTGCATTCACACTTTCCTAGTTCGTATAATATAATTTCAAAATCTTCCGTCTGTGTTGTGCAACTCGCCGAGCGCACCTTTCTTGGCGCCTCGTTCAAATTGGTGTTATTGGTTTTTCGTCTCTATTTTAACTGTTTTTTCTCGCATATATTCCTATATAAGTCCAACATATTCTCTAACGAATAAGAAAAAAAATTAAATTTTGCTTACACCCCTCAAAATATACAATTTGTTTTTACAAAATTCCCACACAAACTGTTAATAGTAGACGGTTCTTTGATTAACCATAATTATACTCAAAAAAACTAAAAATTTACAACATGTCCACGTATCTGGATTATACATATGACTACATTATTACACTCGACCTATTATATACACCTTAATTTCTTATCCTATTTAAGTTGGGATATAGGCCAGTTATAGGACAGATAAGAGCTGATAAGAGCTTACCACCGGATGTTGCGGTTTTGACAGGTGTGCCAGTTATAGGACGGATAAGAAAGCTGATAAGAGCTTATCACCGGATGTTGCGGTTTCCGGTTTGCCGATTTGAACACAGATAAGAGCTTATCACCAGATGTGGGTTTTCCCCATGACCTTAGGGTTTTCCCCAGGATGATGCAATGTTACGCAATAGCAGAGGAGAGGTGGGGTATGATGTAATGTTGCGCAATAGCAGATGATGTAATGTTGTGCAATAGCAGAGGAGGGGTGGGGGATGATGCATAATAGATGTTAAGAGGGGGGTGATGTAATGTTGCGTAATAGCAGATGATGTAATGTTATGCAATAGCAGAGGAGTGATGCATAATAGCAGAGGAGGGGTGGGGTGGGCGGATTGGGAAAGCATAGGATTTATCCAACACCATTAATTTTCAAAAAAAGTCAGCATACTGAAAAATGTTGCCTAATAGGTGTTAAGAGGTAGGATGCTGGAGAGCATATGATTTACATTGTGTGAGAGGTGTGATGACCAATAGCAGAGGAGAGGGGGTGGGGGTGTGAGGGAGTAGGGGAAGATCATAAGATTATGCTACACAAATTAATTTTTCAAAAAGTCTACATACCATGACGTCAGAAGAAGGGTAGGAGGGGATAAATGATGTTAGGACATTAGAGGAGGGGGTATCGATATCAGCTACTGATTTAGTGAGATCGAAAAATGTGAGCGAACTAAACACATCTTATCTCCTCAAAAAAAACTGAGTTGTGAAAAATCGCATGAGCAAACTTCGATATGAGCAACGAATGAGCTATATGAGCAACGAATGAGCTATCTGTGAGCAACGAAAATGAGAAATCTATGTGAGCTACGAAAATGAGCTCCGAATAAGAAATCTATATGAGCTCCGAATAAGAAATCTATATGAGAACGAAAAATCTCTACGTCTCTGTTAAATAAGCTCCATCCCTTCTTTTTCCCAAAATTTTGAAAGTCACGTGTGCCGAAAGCTCCCAATCCGAAATAATTTCCCCTTCCTACGCCTGGGTTGTCATTGGACCCTTTAAAGGTCCTTCTAGAACCTTCTAGAACATTCTGAAAAAAACGTTTAAATCTCCAACGTTTTTGCGAACAAGTTTGGGCCTGTTCTTGCCCCGGCGGCCACATGGTGTTCCTAAGGATGGGTGGGACCTCCTCCCCCGCCTCTTGCTCGCTAATTTCTAAAGGGCCGTAAATCGTAATTGATGTCAAAGAGACTACCGCCGACGACCGCAACCACGGTTGTTGTTCCCAACCGTTCTCCGTTCAAATTTTTCAACTCCTCGACTAACAAAATTCCGCAACAGAATGATTAAATTGGTTAATTATTCAAATCTCACAATATATTTGGTACGTTACAATATTAAATTACTAAATAGTTATTAAGATACGTTGTATTTTTTTACTTAAAAATTCACAAAATATACTTCTAAATTTAACACAATTAAAACACTGGAACGTCGGTCACTAAGGGGCCGAGCTACGCTTTGCCCGGGAACCCCCGACTTGGATAGTTACACTAATGCTCAGATCAAACATTTAAGCAATACTAAGGACGTCCCTGGCGGGTTCAGAACCCTGAACATAAGTTGAGGTCGGAGCACTGGTCCTCGGTTATGGTCCATTTTCGGTTACGTATAATTTGAAATAATTTTCCAGAAATAACTGAAGTGTCACAAAGTGCTAGGCAGAATCTTCTAATCCGTACCGATACCACAAATGTTTTTCTGCATACAAGATTTCTTTAGTGGTTAGAAACTTCGAAACATCTTGAAAACTAATATTTAACCCTCTAGTTTGAGACTGACGAAGAATAATCAATTCAAACGTTCAATTAAGACCGTTTATAGACTACTTTCGAAAATTCATATCTCAGCATATGATTTCTCAATTTCTGTAGATTAATCCAAGTATGGTTCAGATATGTACCAACTGGCTCCAAAAGTCTAGTCCTTAATTTTTGCGATGATGTCAAATTTCGCATGTGTGTGAATGATTCTTTCCCCCCGAAAACTCACGAACAAATTGAAGTAATATAATCAAACTTGAATATTGTCTACTCCAGATAAATGTCGGTTCTATACCATAAGTTCCCTCGCAACCCAGCATCTCTCCTTCCCAATTCCCTCTCCAAGTCCAACGGTTGGGTGGAAGAGCATGCCTCATGGTCTTAACTAATTCTAATAGCTAATTTTGATCTTTTACTCTGAACCATTAAAAATTGTCAACTTGAAGCCAGTATTAACCTCTTTGAAAATATGACTGCAGCGCAGTGAAGAGAATGACTGGTCGTCTAGGATCACGGTTTTTAGCAATATTTCACTCAACCGGGATTGGGAGAAGACAGCAGGTAACAAAGGGCTCAAGGCCACTTCAGTCGCCAAGAAACGCGACTTTTACACCTTGGATGCTATTAACTCACGACTACTTTTCTCCGCAGCTGTAGCAGATTTTTTGTGAATACGGCGTGTCGCAGATGCAGCGATTGGTTATCTAACCTAAAACACCTTTCAACATAATTCTGAAATGAAACATTAGACATCTCTGGCTTCTTTCCACATACTAAACGAGTACTGTACTCCAATTTACACTATGCTGAATATTTCTTTTTCACCTACATCAGAAATCCAATTGACATAATGAACTTTCATAAAGAAACATATCCATCTAACGAAAGAAAATACATTCTACCTGACAAATCCATAATAATTAGTATTGTGGCTACACTTCTAAGCATGACCTACAGTTACCTTAGATGTAGCGGCGTCGCTTATCTGTTACTTCCTCGATGCAGACTCGACTTCGACAAGCTTTAATCGCAGACGAGTGCGAATGGTATGATGAAGGTCTTTCACACGTACCTCCTCGATGTATCTAGGGTTTTTCAAAAGTATTGCTTTCACGACTATTTGATTTAACGTACTCCGATTTCAACGACGGTCCCCGACGAAAATATTTTGTGCACTTTCTCTAATAATTTTAATACCACAAGTCATTCATTAAGTTCACAAAGTATAAATGCTTACTAAGACAGGACGCTAAAACGTTCGTCTCTCTAAATTAACATCGTCGAACTACTCACTAAAGGTGGTTACACACGTAACTGCAAACTTGACAGGTATGCATGATCAATCTATTAGTACAAGCAGACTTAAGCTTCTGCAGGAAAATGTTGCTCATCGGTGGTCTGTCGACGACTCACACTTTCTGCGAGAATACGAAACCAAAGCGCGCGCATTATGCCGGTACATCACTTGGTGTTGCGTATTTGTGAATTTGCCAACACGGGCAAGTGTAGATGAGCTATTCGTCTGCAGTATTTGCTCTATTGTATTTCCTCTTGTGTTTCAGTCTCACATCAAAGAACTCCAATAAAGCAAATATTAGCGTAAAGCGTCCACACTAGGTTAGTCGTGGCACATGAGCGAGCGCGATCGAGACTTGTTGATATTCTAGTTCTTTAACCTATACTTTTGACTTTCTTGTGCTGTAATATTTTTTATAACAATGGACAACATTTCAGTGAACTGGAATAATGAAACGGTTTTAAAGTTTCTTGGGTGAATTCTCGCATTTTGGCATATGAGTTATCAACATCCACCAGCGCCTAGTCGCCATGGTATTTTTGCTACTTTATATTAATGCAACGTTTATTAATAACATGAATGATCGAAAAAATGTGTTGCTCCCGCTGTCAACACGTCCATCTTTGGTACAAGTAAACATATTTGAGTTATTAGCTTGTTCATTCTATGTGTGGATGACACGTGTGTGAAGACGTCATTATTTCGCTAATTGCAGCGAATACGCTACACAAGTACCGCAACGTCAATTGAAGTGCCAGCATCAAGTTCGCGCATTATATGAACATCTACTTGCTTTCGCCAAAACACACCTCTTTAGCTTAATTCATTTACACACGAAAAGTTCTGGACGGATATTTTTTACAATAGGTTTATGTGACTTATTGCGATCATTACACTTTATTTGATGAACCAATTCGTCTTATCATTGTATTTAACCTCTTTCTTCAAAATTGTAGTTAAGGTTACTTATTTATATCATAACTATGCGTAAATTCTGCTCCTAAATTTCTCCGTAATGATTTCTGTGTTTTTGTTTATTAACAATTGTAACAATGTTAGGGTAAATCCTTGATTTACGTAACTTTGTTATTAGAGTTTTTGTCGAAGATTTTTGATTTGTATCGGGGAATAGTATTATTTTGTATTCTTTTCGATAAATTTTTATTGATCAGTTTATAAGGATAATAATGTGCTTTCAGACTGTTTCGTTCAACCTTCAAGTTTTCTTTCGGGGAAGTTTTATCCGATAATTTGAAAGCATTGTCAATCACGGTCTTTCATAGCTGTCTTTCATAGTCAATCATGGTCTTTCACGGGTCAATCTGGTGTTGAAATGGAACATAAATAATTAAATCATCTTTCCAAAGAGATGGGTTTCCAAAACCAACTATGCGAGGATGTCGTCAATTTTTTGGGGGTAACAATAAAATCTAAAAAGTTTATTATATTGTTGGGATTAAAAAATAAAAATTGTATGTTGTCACTTAGGCGTAACTAAAACATTAAGTGCAAATTTTACCTTATCAGTACGTGAACAAAGCCAAGAGTCTAAATATAAATATAGGTTTCTGCGTCCGGAGTCAGTATGAAATTGTTTGCCCGGGACAAACCGCGTCTTAGTAGATAAAACTACCAACGTTTCGGCCATCATGCTGTGGCCTTCTTCACGGTAATGTCAGAGTCGTACAGTCGCTGTCGTACTCTGCCTACGACGAAATTTCAATTTCAAACTTTTTATGAGCGCTAAAACACTACATGGAATGAAGAAAACCAACTAATTAAAAAAGATAAAAGTACGATGAGTATAATATACATCACACACTGAACAAGTAGTTATTTACTTTAAATCTGTTGCAACAAAATATTGTCAGTCGTAATAACATTTTCAATCATGTTTTTACATTTTTAGTTATATATGAGTATATTCAAATAAGTCATTGCTGAATTATCAACATATCTGTTTTGGTGGGAAGCGGCGGTTACTCAGATTAATAAATTAGTTATGAAATTCTCGGGATTTAAAATGATGTTAATACACCAATTAACAAATAAGAAACAGAAGTTCAGCAAAATTCTAATGTCGTAAGGCTTTAAGTTTTGTCCAAAATAGTTAACTTCACAGTGAACACAGTGTTTCCGTTCCACTACATTTCGAAATTATATCCCACACTGTAAGAGATATTATCTGTGTTAACGATCGTAGCTGGAAGATTGAAGTTGAAACTGAACATGGAAATCAGTGACTTGATGATGTATTTTTACTATTTTCAGAGGCCTCAAACGTCATTTGAAATATTTCAAAGAGTGACAGCACGCGTATCAGTGACAAATATTTTTTCGTCATAGGAATTTCTGACGATGACAGCTCGTGACTTTACATGACAAAAAAATCCCTAGTTTTTTGTACCCTAGTGTTTTTGGTCTATCTTTACGTATATATAAAACAGAATCTGGTTGTCTGGGTATCCACTGCGTAGCGCAGAGAGGGAGAGACCAAGAACTTCGAAATTCGGAACCCGCGTATCCTAGGAGGGGTCAGAAAAGAAAACCTAACGATTTCTTTTCTAAATTCTTTTTAGATTTCCTTTCCTGAAGTTAAACATTTTTTTCTGCCAATTACGTAATCTCAATGTTTAGACCGTGTGAACGTCTGAACGATTTTTAAAAATTTCATATTTCTCATTGTTTATTGTTTAAGCGGTGTTTGGTGTCAGCTGTGGGCGTTGAAACCAATATGGTCAGAACTTTGAAATTAGACAAGCGCGTTCTCTAGGGTGCGTCCAAGGGTACCTAACATTGATTTTTTCGAAATTCGATATAGATTTTTTTCTTACATCCATAAATGGTGATTTAGAAAGAATAGTTAAACAAAAACATAAAATGCATACGAGCAAACTCCGGGTACTCAGCTAGTTACTACATGTCTGTACAAACCGAGTGATTCAAGTGATACAAACCGAGAGAGATTGTTAATTCAGTAAAATTGGCAAGAAAACAGCCAAATGGATGCATTAATTGGGGTAAAATGAGTTAATTATTTTATGATGTATAGGTTGATCCCTAACTTCCAGTATTTTGGCAACAATTTTTTTCACCTCGGCACAGTGCAGAATTTAAAGCCAATCCAGGCCAAAAAGATTGATATCATTTTCTTCTGCATTACTAAATATTATATCTGCAATACTATCTCATTAATTGGTGGGTGTAAAAATGTATATTCCGGGAAAGATAGTCTTCTCTGGCGTCTGCTGTCTCGAGTTGAATGTAAGATTCTCACGTTTGCTTTTGTTTCGGTTATAAGTGATGATAACGTTTTGGATTGGTTCAATTTCTCCTACTTTTGCGGATAGTTTAATTGACATCAACTTTTCATCACGTATAAATACAGGTGAGTACTTTTCTCGTTAAATTAGATGAACATATTTGAAACATTTAAACCGATTTCTTCTTTTCGATCCCGACGCCATTAGGGCTAGGGTATCTTTCATTTTCCTGCCTCGCCCCAGGGGACTAACATCTAGTAAGTACGTGTTTGGCAAACACGGGGCCCCGAGCTGAGTCTGGCATTGCTTCCACTTGCTTGTGCCATGCTCCTTCCTTTCTCTTTTCTGACCTTCCTTGGTCACCTCTTGTTCTTTTCGATCCCGACGCTACTAGGTTGCGAGGGCTAGGGTATCGTTCATTTTCTTCTTTCCTCTTTTTCTTCTTTTTTTAAAAAATGTTATTAAGTAAAGTCGTGAGATATGGCGGGATTTGAGTTTTGAGTTGTGTTTCAGGAGGGTTTTTAGTGGGTATGGCTGAGTCATTCGGCGAGTCCCACACGCGGGGAGAGTCATGTTGGCTCTCCCTAGTGCGTAACTGCATTTTCCCTACCTGTACAAGTTTTCAGGGCTCTAATGACCTTTGATGTTGACGAACCCTAAAGCCCCACAAAAAAAAAAAGTAGTCTGCCTATCGATATGCCGAACGAATACATACATACACTTGAAATTTGAAAGGAAAATACATATTCAGAATATTATTTCAAAACAAGTAGTATCACTGTTAAAAATATCGAAAAAGTGTTGTGTAAATGNCAAAAAAAAAAAAAAACGATTTCGTTTGAAAAATGCTAATTTAAAAATATTTTACTGAAATTTATATTCAATTTTTTTTTAATTTAATGTTTGTGACATTTTAATTTCGAATCTGCCTAGTATAGCCCAGATATTTGGTGTTTTTCACAGGGATGTTTCTGAGAATAATATTTTGCTCATTTACGGTTTTTGATGCTCTGATCATGAATATCACCTTTGCCCCTTTGAGAAAGTTGGTGAAATATGAAAGATTTTTTATAATTGCTTAAAAATTTTCCATTTTTGTTTTATTTTATGATAGTTAGATACTTTTTATAAGATGTATAAACAAAAAAATTAATAATAATAAAATTATTAGAAATTAAATATTATAAATTATTAGCAGACGTCGCCCGGGATTTGAAAAGAAACTAAAAACAATTATAACTAGACATTTTGGTATCAAAACACTTGTAAACAGGTTACCCGAGGTTTTTATATCATATTCTGAATTCATATGTCAGTTTCCATATTTCTCTACTTTAATTTTCCCTTTTGTTAATTTCAAAAATTAAAAACCACGAAGAAAACCTAAAAAATACACAAACAGTCTTCAGTATAATTTGCTCATATAAGTGTAATTACGATTTTTTTTAAATCCAGGCTGACGGAAAATACAATTTACACAGTAAAACCTCTGAATTCTTTGGTTTTCATTTCTCTTTTAGGTTTCGCACTCGAAAACATCGTTCTTCGCTGTCTTTACACAATTTTCCTTCTATGATTCTGTCACGTGGATTATACGTTTGGTGGATTGTCCGCCTTACGTACGCAATCGAACTCTGGCGGAGACGTTAGTAAGCTTCATAGTCAACAGTCATGCGAGTGAAGATTTACATCTACTTTACAAAAAATTACTCGAAGAGTTTCATGCGGACAAATCTTGTTGTGAAGTAGAAAGAGACGTGTAGAGCAGATATAGGTGAAAATGTTTTCTAAACATTTTGTAGGCACAGAATATTTAGTATCCTACCAACTTTGAAAGCTGTAACTTTGATAAGCTGTTGCTGTATCGATATGGGCGAAAAATGGGTCAGACGATTTGACACACCCAAAAGAAGTCGAATACAAACGTTTAAAGATTATAAGAGACGTGGCTTATTCGAGTTCGAGTATTATGAAAAAGTGCCATATTCATGCAGTACATCTAAAACGTTGAAAGCACGATGGCTAGGAACTTGGGCAAATTCTGGGGCCATGCAACCTTTGTGGAAGCTTCGTAAAAAATGTCTCCGTCAGGTCTTTAGAAGAGAAATGCATTATATGGATCACAGCAATATAGTAAAATACCAATATTTTCTGAATAGAATGTGTACTTGAATAGGAACTAGTACTGGTCTGAGTCCACGTGGTGCTAGTCCTGCGCACGGACACATTACTCGCCCTCTTCTACAATGCGTTCCACAATGCGGTGGCGCACTGATTGGTCGTTTGCCACCTGGACGTGCACCACCTGGTCGCGGGACACCGAGTCGTGGACTTCCTGTTCTTGGGTAACCTGGTCGCAGATCTCCGGGACATGCGTCTCTTTGAAATCCGTATGCTTTTAAGGAGTGTTTCTCGAATGGCATTGAACCTCATTATCATGCGCCATTCGGTCTTCCTCCACATGGATTGGTTTTGCGTAGACGTCCACCGCCTTCTCTCATAGCACCGCATTGGAGTGGATGACCTTGACGGTTCACCGTCTGACGTTTACCACCTGATCGTGCACTTCCTGAACAGCAAATTTTACAATGGAATTTTTAACGAGATATGGTATCTTCCAGAAGTACCATTGTAGGTTTTTTAAAAAGACATATGAACCATGCCTACATGATATGAACAAGAAAACATGAGACCATGTTTTATGAGACTGCCCTGTGGGGAAGTGTTGAAAACAGGTGTGGATACCTTCATAAATACTGTCTATACGACATAGCTAATGTACAAACGTTTGTTTCTTGACTTTAAACAAAAGATAAATTTGGAATTTTTGAAGATTTCGCATCTTGTATAGCAACTTTAAGATAAAATGGAAGGAGGCAACTTCGGACAAATGACTTGTGAAGCAATATGTTTGGCTGTAATTGGTAATTTGAGAGGGATGAAATGAAGCACATACAGACATCTCAATGCAATTTTAGAGGTTCATAGAAGTTTTTTTTTAATTTACGCGCTAAGAAAGTTAATAAATGAAAATAGAATATTAGACCTTAATGATTTCAAAGCCAAGTAATAATTCTATCATAGACGAAGCAGTGTAGTTTTATTAAAAAAGAAATAAAGTAGTGGAAGTGACATACCATCACATGCACCTCTAATTACATCTCTACAGTCACCACTTCCGCAACACCTGGGTAGCAACACCGTGTCTATGTCAACTATTAATGTCTGTTGCTTCGATTTTTACACCATGTGTCGACGGCTCATGGCGCTTTCACACGTTGTGAAAGATGTTGAGTGCGACGTTCGATAGATCTCATCACGTATCCGGAGAAAGCATTGAATTCCGTTGAGATTTTAAAACAATATCGTGATATTCGCCGAAGATAGAAAACAATAAGATGAGAGGTCTGTCTTATTCTTTTGTTAAGACACTTTCCAATTATTCAGAGCTTTGCAAGGTACACATATTATAACAAGCGGTTCGTGTGAATAATAAAATTAAAAAAGTAAACGGAGTATGCGATATCAGGGTTCGGGGTAATTCACCTAGTAACCTGGATCGGAGGGATAACTAGCCTCTGGTATTAGAAGAACACTAGTTTGCGAAAAAGCATACATCAGGGTTCATTGACCCCACAATTCATAAAAATACATGAAACACAATCACAATATTTGTACACCCCGATACATCACAAACACAGTACAATACCCCATTTTAGTAATTCCTAATTAATGTCGTCATTTATTCAAAATAGTACTACTATTAACAACTATTATACTGTTTCCTCGCGTTCCGCTATGATCATTATGCGGACTTTTCTCCGTCTGAAGGACAAACAATTTCTTGCAAAAAAGAGAAAGTTCGTTAATAAAGTTCTCTGCCCCCGCTACTGCTTCCGGTCCTAGTCAGAAGCTTCAATGAAGCATTCTGAACTTCCTACTGATTAAACACCTCGCTCGCACAAGTTTGAATACCATCGATTGAAATCGTTTCCATTGACATTCGCATTTTGATGCAGTAATACCCATGTTTTCGTTGATCTCGCCTGTCGTCAGTTTCGGTTTCATCGATCTATTTGTGCGGCACAATATTTAATTCCCCATTTAAGGTAAAGGGGCGAAAAAACAAATCAGTTGAAAAGCTTCCTTGTGCGTTATTGATCCACTAATTAACTCTGAAGCTGGTCCTCGTGCTAAAAGAAAGGGAAAGACTCCAGATAGTGCCTTGATATCTAGGGTTCTGGTCATATCTCTCCATATTCCGAGTCAGGTCTATTTCGTTAGGAGTTTCGTGAGTGACGGGATATAGAGAAGTGGAAAACTTCGATCTTTTGCTAACACTATGCCATGCTGAAAGCCGATCGATCTGCACGTATAGCCTTAAATACCAGCCTTCGAGCGAGAGGGTAAGAGAGAATACGTATTAAAAAAAATAAAAACACCGACTTGCTTTACGAAGAAAAATAACATATCCAAATTCTAAATTGTGTAATAACTGACCCTTATAAAAATTATATGTACCCAAGTTAGCTTATTTTATCCTACGTTTACTGATAGAGACAAAGATGATACGCAAAGTTTTGTGGTTAGGCAAGTATTAGCCACAGATTATAGAAGGTACAATCTGTGTTATTAGCTGTAATAAAGTTGTAATAAAGTCAAAATATTCAATTATGAGTAAAATGAGGGGATACGTTTGAATGTATATCAATAGGTGCCCATACTTTGTAAATGTTTGAGATTTTCATGCTGTACTGAAATAAATTGACTGATGAAATTAAGCAAAAAAGGGTGAATTCGATAAGAAGTTTTGAAGAAACCAAACTTATGAAGTTAAATGATAAAGATCTGCCAATTTTCATGAGTTGTGGAAACCGTGTGCCTATCAACAACGTGTGGTTTACTCGTTTTATACAACAATTCTCATTTATTGCAATTGCAATCACCATCGTCAAGGTATCGATGGAACGAAGTTATGAAAGATAGCGAATAGGTTCTAATCGAATATTTGGCTAAGTATTTTGAAAATTCTTTTCAGGTAAAGAAAACTTTGATTGAAGAAATAATGATTCATAAATGCTGTATCTTATGGGGCAAACCATTCTTCTCAGAACAAATTATTCTCATTATTTTTACACTTTTTACAATAGTTGTTTGAGATTTGGTCAATGATTGTACACGAATTTCAATTTTTTATCAACTATTCTACTAGTAGAAGTGAATAGAAATTCTGATTAATGCTACAATTAAACACAGGTTTAGTATAAGACCACGTTTATGGCGCTACGTGACGTATCGCATCGCATAAAGTTGCCTGTTATGAACAAATAAAAATTTTTCTTCCTTTTTAAATTTTAACTTGTTTTGGTAATTTTTTATTTTGAAATTTTTTCTCAAGTAGAAATTTTAACTCAGCTGAGTTCGTGAAGAAAAACTTCGGTTTATTTGATAGTTTTTCGGAACAACTCATTTTCTTTTTGTTTTCTGAAATTAAGGAGCCAAAATTACTGACGGGACTAAAATTCAGGACTCCCCAATAGTTTTACAGACCATTTACTAGGTTTTCATCGGTTTCGTATTGCGCCGGTAGTTTTGATGACAACCCAGATATCACTATACTTAAGACGTACGACAATAATCTAACGGAAGCGAGAAAGGCACCATCCGATCAATTCCGATCAAGGGCTCTAAGGCAGAGGCGGATTTAATATTTCAACACATAGTACGTGTAATAATATCAACTGAATACCAACAAATTTGTGTTAAATAAAACACAAGAAGATATTTCACAAGTATGTATTATTAAGCTATAGATTATTCGGAAAATTTTGTTTATAAAACGTAACAGTCAAGGAACTCTAAATTCGATAGTATTTATTTCAATAGTGCCGCCACTAGTCAGGAATTTAGAGAGATCTTGAATGAATTCATTTGCGCCTATCGATGATGTGGTTTCAACTGATACAATATCATGATGAACCGTTAAATCCTAAATGATCAAAAATTAGCTTCAATTGGTGAAGAACCATCAGCAGGACTTTTTCTTCACTTGATATCAGAAGTCTAACATGTACCAACATCATATGGTTCTACTGTCTTCGCTAAGTACTCAGCATGGTGAAAGAAACAGACTAGAGACTACGTGTCAAAAATCCTCATGCTATAGTGGGGGTTTGAACCACACGCACTACGTCGCATTGATACATTGCTAACCGACCATGCCACCTGAGCCATCGTAACCTGTTAAGTCATAGAGTCTGTATTTAAGAAATACGGCGCCGGGCCGCCGTATAAATAGTCATGAATTTAAATATAATGAATTTTTCCAACAATTAAGCTTATTACTCAAGTTCTAGTTCCTATTTTCATTTTTTACCACTTCACATTTACAGCTACGGTAATATTTGATAAGTTACCTAGTAAGAAATGCAATGAACATTTTACAGAACTACACAAATTTATTTACAGACGCTGTGTGAAGTGATACGTAGATCAAAGGAGCTGAGGGCCTTAAGAATGTTTCGAAATATCTAATTATATACCAGTATAAACTTTAGAAAAATTAATTAATCGTTTTTTAAAATCAATTTTTCTACAAGTAAATCTTTTCCAGACCAGTTCTATTTTTAAGCTGAATGTTTCACAAAGTAAGGTGCTGAATCACTTAGTTTTCAAAGAGCTTAATTTATTTGTAATAAAATTCCTCTTTTAGAGGTATAGTAATAAATAATCCATTGTACTTCACATACTCAGCAAAACAAGACTTAAAATAACTTGTTGAGACACTCACCTGGAGTCTGAAAATGATTAGACAATAACATAATTTAGAAACTACAATCTTGTAGAAATCTTTCCACTCCTACATCATAGAAATACCGATCATAGAAAGAAAAAAAACATTTTTAGTCACATCATGTAAAAACTTTTACATATTTAAATAAAAAAATTGGACAAATATATACAAGGAGTAAATTTTAAAAATGAAAGAGAAGTTAAAAACAAGAAGTATAGCAACTTGGAGAACTTGTGGAAAATAATCCATACTAAATTAAACAAAATTAAGAAACCCAATGCTTCAATAGAAATATAAGCACACAAAATGAAATAAAATTAAAAAGAAAACTAATTAAATATACTCATACCACTGTAACATACTATCAAAAATACAGCAATAAAATAATAGTCAAATAATCGTTATATGTTTTAAATCACCTGAAAGAAACAGAAGAAGAATTTGTATATGTTGAAAATATTAGTGTTTAATTCTCTCTTGCATAGGAACTCATTTACAGCATATTTCAATCAGACAATTGACAAAGCTATTGAGAAAAGTACATTTAAAAGTACTGGAGCAAGGTCCTGTAATGAAGACTGCTGACAGATCCTTAATGCATCTTCAATAAAGACCTGTCTCTTGAATGTCTTGCATAGAAAAGAGTTTGAAAAAATAATATACACTAGCTTATGTTGTCATTTTAAAACAAATTTAACAATGTATTAAACTTTTAGTAAAGAAAAATATTTTCAAAATAATCCACCAAAATGCATTTACACTAATCTGGATAGAAGTAACAATAGTTGCAGCTTTCATAGATCTTACAAAGGTCTTTTCATCCTTTATATAATGTTTACTTTTTTGTGAACAATATCAATGTTTGCCATGGGAAATGTATGTGAAAGCCTATGTACATGTAGCAGGTTTGTGTTAATAGTATTTGTAAATTAAGTGGTCTATGTTTACACAGCTGTTTCGATCTTGATTGGCATCCCAGTCAGCTTAGCCTTACTTGTATCCCCTGAAATAATAAATATAATAATTTAAACAAATATAACACCATAACTTTCTTGATTTCACTGTAATAGTTGAAAGCAGAGCCATTGAGGTATTCAGGTCAAGTGTAAGAAAACTTAATTATTCCTTAAAAGCAGTAAGCAGTAATGAAGAATTTAAACTACAATTTTTGTTCTCCATAAGTCTGGGGAAAAATGATTTCATGTCCATACTGATAATAAACATGTGATTTATTGGATAATTAGGACAGTGGAATTTACATATTTTATTTAGAAAGCTCCATGTGAATGGTGCATGTCGTTCTCTTAATAAAATATAATAACTTTGTAAAAGTAACGGAATGGTGTTGGAATAAAAATTTTGGGTTCAGATGTGATGTATGTTTATTCCCTTGTTGAATAAGTAAGAAATATTTTCCCATTTCTTATCATTTTTTTCTTTTTATCATCATGTACTAGGTTTAGGAATGAAATGTTATTAAATAATTACTTTCATAAATCATAAATCTGTCACTGCCCTTGGGCCCTTGATCAGAATTTATGGGATAGTCTCTTGCATATTTCCGGAGAGTAACTTAGCTTATTGCTCTCCGTGTGGTCATATGTAGTTTTTAACTGCTTTTTTGACAATAAAGTTTGTTTATTTATTCCCTTTGCTGATGTAATGGATTAAAAAACAATACTGAATAAAGAAATAAGTTTGTATAGTAATAAACAAAATTGCAAACCGAATATGACCATGCATGAGGACAACATCTCTCTCCAGAAACAACCAAGGGATCATCCCAACGATTCCGATCAAGAACTCACAGATAATAGATGATTAGTTGTTTGTAAAAACATTTTTGTAACAAATACTTGCTGTTAACCACTTATTATTTCAAAAATTTTAGCAATTAAATGAACTAAAAACTTAAGATTAATAGTCCCAAAAGTATTAACAATCTTCCTATCCTACCTTAGCCCCACCGGTGGCGCAGGTGGTAGTGTTGTCGCTTCTCACCAAGTCATCCCGGGTTCGATTCCCAGAAATTTTGTAGCTTTTCACATTAATGTCCCAGTTCATATAGCTGTGACTACTGAAAAGCCAACCTTCCTTCCTCTATCCACCTCCTACTATCAATAACTAACCACTTCTACTAACCCCTCCATGTGGGCCAAGTTGTTGGTAAACCCAGCTAAGCAACCCACCTACTACCTAACTCCTATCGCTCCATGTAGATAAGCTTCAATAGCATACTACATTTCCCATTTACAAAAAAACTATAGAAGAAAATCCCAGGACAGGATGAGGCTACAGAGATAAAGTACATAACCATACCAAGGTTGCATACAGATAGAAAAAATACTATTATGAATAAAAAGGAACAAACCAGCATGCATGAAAAATAAATTGTTAATTGGGATTTAGAGTACTGTAGCAATGGACTGATTAAGTAAAAGAGGAATTAATATCACTACGTTAACTAGAGTAATATAAAAAATATAACATTTATTTTCAAATTAAAACTCATAATTACTTTCTTTATTAAAATCAATAAATTGTTTTAACATTATAGAAGCTGTTGTGCATCAGGAACCTTACTGATAAATATATCTTTTAGGTAGGTGAACAATAGTACTGAGGAAGCAATTATAAAGTAGATTTCAACAACCTGTATTGGATATTAAAGACGTAGGACTATTTTCAAAGTAAATTATTAAATGAAAATAACAAACAATTTATTCGAGTGCTTTAAAACATTCAAGACCAATGCCTTGATGTTGTACAAAACGTTTGATTATTCTTTCATTCAACAGGATACTTCGATCACATTGATGGGATTATACATATGCAGTATAACCAATACAGGTAGTACAGAGTAGCTTAATTCTACTTCAAAGTAGTGCAACTCTATGTGCTTCTTGTGGTTTTGAGCAATCTCAGTCCCATACCAATGCTAATGAGTGTAACCTACACCAATTCTTATGCCTGTGATAACAAATTATTTACCAAGATATGTGAGCCACAAGAATAGTGTATTTGCAGCATTTTGTTCTGAGCTCCAGAGTATAATTAGTTACCTATACAATTGATTAGAAACTTATTATTCAAATGAACTCCATTCTAAAGGAATCCCCCCCAGGGGACTTACATCTAGTAAGTACGTGTTTGGCGAACACGGGGCCCCGAGCTGAGTCTGGCATTACTTCCACTTACTTCTGCCATGCTCCTTCCTTTCTCTTTTCTGACCTCACTTGGTCACCTCTTGTTCTTTTCGTTCCCGACGCTTTTAGGGCTAGGGTATCTTTCATTTTCCTCTTTCCTCTTCTTTTTTTTTTTAATGTTTTTAGTAAAGTGTTTTTAGATATGTTGGAATTTGTGTTTTGAGTTGTAATGCAGGAGGGTTTTTAGTGGGTATGGCTGAGTCTTTCGGCGAGTCCCACACGCGGGGAGAGTCATGTTGGCTCTCCCTGGTGCGTAACTGCATTTTCCCTACCTGTACAAGTTTTAAAGGCTCTAATGACCTCGCTGTTGACGAGCCCAAAAGTCACACAAAAAAAAAAACAAAAAAAAAATCTAAAGGAATCCTTCAAATCTATCTCAATTTTCCTTTTCCTTTAAGTAAAAATTCTGCTATTATGCAATAAAAGATCCTAAAACTTTCTACAAAAAATCAGGGGGAGTTATTAGAAACAAGAATATACTCCCATTAATAAACATGGATTTCAAGAGAAAGTTCCTAAACTACAGAGTAAGATCAATCCTTGGCTTTGCTTTGTGATCATATTGGCATAGTACTAATAATATATGAGATTTTTATGGCATAGTACCAATAATACATAAGGAAGTATCATATAAGAGTTTCCAGATGTCGCAGAGGTAGAAGAACAAAGAACTGATAGGAACTGTTTTCCAATACCACACCAATGTTGAGAAGGTACATACAATATAATTGGTATTATGGATAATTTACAACATGAGGAATACTAGTTTTACATAATATATTGAATCAATTTTAATGAAAGTAATGTTCTAAGTGACCATTGAGGGCTGTTCTTCTTTTACTCGCATGCCATTTGGAAGTTGTCAGAGAAACAATGTCAAAATAATCATAGCCAAGATAAACTTCCTAATTCTTTCTCCATACCCTAAACATTTCACAACTACTGTTTTACTGTAATTAAAATATTTTTAACCTCTCACTCTGAAACGTCACCCATTAACAAACCTAGGATAAAAAGGAATTAACTCATTTAATATTCAAAGATAGTTACTGGAAAGAATAACTGATTTAAGTTATAAGTGATACTATTATATTATTTATCATCATTGTTTTGTATGTACACTTAATCTTGTCATGGAGGAGAAAATCTGTGATTTCCCGCAATTACCAGGTTATAGCACAATTTGAAGGAAAAAAACGAGAAAATCTATAAAAAATGTAATTTTTCGCAAAATTTCAATCCTACGAGTCCAATCTACTACAAAAATGTACTTTCTCTCAAATCAAGTAGTGAAAACTTCTGCACAAATTAAAAAAACCCAGTAATAACCAGTTCCGTACATTCGAACGTCTTTAACGCGGAACTCGCTAACTCGAAATGAAATGAACAATTCCTTTCCGTTGAAGTACAAAAAAAACAACCTACAACTCGAATTATTTAGACGCAATAACTCGAACTGAATATGATTTCCCTACGATGTACTGTCCATACATATCACTCTCTAACTCTTTGCCAAAAGGCAGTGTTATTTCAATTCTAATGATTTTAATACACTATACTCAGAATAATCTATAGTTCGATAATAATTTGTACATGTAAATTTCTTGCGTTAAATTACAAACATATTGACATTCTATTAGTATTATAACTCATAACTAACTTTTCATCTTATCTAGGAATTTTTGAATCCGCCTCTGCCTTTGATCGGAATTGATGGGATGGTCCCTTGCTTGCTTCCGGAGAGTAAATTAGTTTATTGTCCTCCACGTGGTCATACGCAGTTTGTACTGTTTTTTTTGACGATCAATTTATTATTATTATTAATATTATTGTTGTTATATTATTATTATTATGCATTATAAAACTTCGTGGTCTCTGTAAATGGAAATTCTTTTCGCAAGACTCTTTAACTCCAAGCATTAGTTTCGTTGTCGTCAATAACAAAATCCAAGTAATGATTTCGTATTTTCATTGAAAGATGTAGAGATATTGAGGACAATATATTTAATGCCTTATTTGCAATCGAGAATACAATTGACAACGAATGAGTTAATTCCTTGACTCAAAAGAAATTTACAGAATTCTTTTCCCAAATAGAATTTGTAATCAGGAACTGACCAGGTCCCGACCTGGCCATTCCCGGCCCTGAGATGGCGGCCATAGATGCCCCCATGCCCCTCGACGGGTCCGTAATGAGGGACCATGTCAGTGCCCGGTAATGGGTCCATGTATGGTCCAAGTCAATGTTGCCTGATCAGTGCCACGGATGTCACGGTAAGGTGGGAAATTCAATTTAATATTTGACCAACGTTTCACTGGAAACCAGTGAATATTATCTGGATCTTTTTCGAGACACTTTCCAGTCCCTTCACTGTATTCCCCTATAATAGTCGATATCTCGGCGAAACCATTAGGAATTTTATACACTAAATTTTATTCATTCATATTAATCATGAAATATCTTGTATTTCTAGAGCAATTAACGTATCAGACTAAGGCGAATTAACGAAATTCATATCCAATAGTACTCTATACTTACAAACAAATACAATGTTTTTCTAAATTTGAATGGATTTATTTTTACTTTACAACCCAATGAGGAAATGACATGAAATCACCATAAAATCGATACCTTTCTAATAGTTCTAAGATCAATTATAAATTAATGAAAGAAGAATATAATGGTTATAACATTGTTCAATAGGCGAAGAACTTAATTGAATCATTGATTTAATATTAGTAAATAATAGTACAAATGATTTTCATAATAATATTTGGATCATGAATACATACTTTGCTCTGAATCAATATATGAAATATAGGACTCAATATTTATAGACTAATTCATATGACTCAATCAAAAAAGAAAAACATTTGAAATAAAATGAAAAATTACGTAGATTTATCCACAAAAATACATAATAATGTATTTTCTTCTTCTCTCTGCTCTTCCGCCGTTTTGATCTTTGGCGAACCCAATGGCAGTTCCCAATGTCTGACAAAGTATATTTCCGTTGGTTTCACGGAATTTTTCTCTTGAAGTCCTTTTAAATGAGAACAATAAATATACACTGTTTTCGTCCAACTACGTTCAGCGTAGAGGAAAGGGGGTGGCAGATTTTTCAATAAAGCGGGTTTTGCTAGCTGGAGAATCCTGCAAAAGATATTTCTTTTTGGAAACTCTAATGCCACACCGCACTTGTACATGGGATGACGAGTTTGCCCTTTGGAAATGAGTAACAAAAGTGAGTGGGTTACCATCTGGAAGGGGGTGGGGGGTTCATGACCATCCCTGGGGAGATCCAAAGAGAGTCTCGGTTCACTGCACTTTTGTCGGCGGATTTCTTAGAAAATATTCACAGAGAAAGTAGGGGAGCACTGGGTCCGTGCCTTGTTTGAGGAGGTCAGGGAGCAAAAAGAGCTTTTTCTATGAGCTCGAGAGGATACTCTGAATCCAGTAAAGTGATATGCAAGAGTTTCTTCCATTTGTTCAACCTTTGTTAATTATAATAAATTATTTATCACTACTTAGTCATTTCTGTAATATCAGGCCAATCGGATTATTATCTAAAATAGTTTTGATTTAAATGTAAAATACTTTAGTGCATCTTCTCCATATTTTATGTTAATGAGAATTTCAAGGAGTGCTATATTTATAAAAATTATAAATATGAATTCAACGTTTATTGTAAAATCAAAATTTCGATAGTACGTGAAAGCGTTGAAAATGTATTACGTTCTTTTTTTATAAAACATTGAGACAAGATTCCAACACGTGAAAATAAAGATGCTATATTAAATTGAAAAAAAAATAGTTCATTAAGATCATTATAGTTTTGTTGGTTGTAAGAACGTTGCCATCAGAAAAAAAGAACCTTTGGCATAAACCCAAACTCTGTACATGTCGGGAGAAGTACAGAGTTTTGCAATCGTATTGCAAAAAGCAAACTTTGAAAATTAAATAAATCATACCATACACTCGTGATTTTCTTTTCAAATACTAAAATTATTGGTATGTACGGATACTGTAGCTGCTTATGACTTGTCCTATGAGGTAAATAAATAGTTTTCACCCATATCAGTCGCACAGATTTTGCTATTAATACTTTAAGAACATAAATAAATTGTCTTCAGTACTTTTCGAGTTTTTTGAATTTTTGATAGCCAAGCAAAAATGCTGCTAATAACAAAATCTGATTTTAATGGACAACGAGAAATTGACATAGGAATGATTAAAATTGATAATAATGATAATGTAATTAACGACGCTAGTCGTGAAACATCGAGTCAATACTTGCAATATAAGGTATGTACTAGCTAAAGTATATAACAAATTGTCGGAACGGATAATGATTTGAATGAAATATCCTCATACTCTACGCTACTGGTAGATTCAATTCGCTACTGGTACTATCAAGAACGTACATTGAATTCTGAAATATTCTAAGAACGCCACCCACCCTTTCGAGAGGTTTCAGTTCAACCACCTCTTCGAGTGCCTTCCGGTCAGCTGGTCACGTGACGGAAGAAATCGCAGTCGTGTAGCCTCACAGAGATTTTCAAAATTTGGAACCGTGGCCTGAACACAGGTCAAGTTTGTTACTTTGTTGTCGTTTTCGTTGTTTGAGATGCTGTAGTGATGGGCCGCCGCGAGGCCTCTGGAGGTTGGTGGAGTGTCTAGCCGGCGCGGGGCCATCACAACTAGAGGGGAGACGATATGAGGGTGGTTGGGAGTCCTAGCTGTGAGTCAATCAAAATGCAGTTTGGTTTTGTGCTGGTTTACTTACAATCGGTGTTGAAGGTGGCGTGGCGGGTCAGGGAGCGACGGGGCTGAGCCAGTCGAGTAGACATAGTCCGGCGATGAGGCGACGACGATCAGACGACAAGGTTCGATCAGGCTCCGTAGAGCGTTCAGTTAAGCCGGTGTCTTCCCTCATCTCGTGGTAGCGTGTCTCTCTGTCAGCGTGTCCCTCTGTGAGTGATCGAGTCTTGTGGTCCCTCTCTTAAATATTATCATTGATCGTGACGTCGCCGCCTCCCGACCCAGCTCAGCACTGTCTGTGTCTCCCTGACCCAGTTTATATAAATGGTTTACATTCTCCCGCATGTCTTAACATATTGGTCAACAACTCTTGCAATACTTAACAGCAATCTTAGCAATATCTTCACGACAATACCTCAAATATATAAATCACTTGAATAATCAACTACAAAATCTATCGTTACTTTCCAAATATACTTTTTTTAAAGCAGGTAACATACGAGCTTTGTCGATGAAATATCATAATATAAATAATTCAAATTTTTACGGCAACTTATTTCCAAAACATACAAGAAATTGCAAAATGTATAAATATTATAATATCAGAAAACGAAAAACAATAGATGAGACTTCATAGTGAATGTAAAAAATTGAAGTTCATTTGAAGTAGGTTTTTTAACTGTAGCTGGCAAAATAAGAGTTTATTCTCTTACTTGATATTTTATAAAAACTGAATGTGCGAATATCTGATTGATCCGAATGAAATTTTACTATATCATTGTAGAGAGAGAGTCTCAAATGTAAGTTATTTTTTTTGCCTCAAATAAATAAACGAAAAAATGATAAGTTTTAACATGCATTTTTAAATGTTGTGCTACTTTCCAATCAATTTTCTATATTGTATTTTCAGGAACCAACACTTCCAGAGTTATTAGATGACTTATAAGCAAAACATACAATTTTTACTCATTTTGTTAATTAATAAGTCTATCACTCACCTATTGCAAGCAGGTGGTAATAGAATTTGGCGGTAAATAATAATTCACTGTCATCAGCCACTAAAACATAAAAAATTCACTTTCCTCTATGAACTTACATGATTAACACAATCAGAGAACGATAAAGAAAATGAGCTACTTACAAGATTGAATTACTTTGTCCAATTATTTTCTTGTATAAGATATCACTACTCCTCACTCGTACTTCATTAAGCACATTTATTTTCATCTGTACCACTCCATTTCTTTTATATTTTAATTCACGACTTCAGAAAAACCTTACCCACGCGCTCTCCGTTTCACAGCCGTGTTGGCACAGGTTGAAGTTCGAATCGTTATTATAAGCTTCCCCATGAAAACCCGAACGGGCCCATCTATGTAGAACCCTGCCTGAACCGAACGTATCTCGATATATACCTAGCCAGTTGAATACCCTGCAAGGGTCAAGTATAGTTTCCATATAAATACTATTTCATTACAGGCCCAATGAGTTCCGACCAGGGGCTCAGTTATTTCAATGGTTCGCCAGGTTAAAATTCTACTTCTTTTTTGTGGGGCTGTACGGCTCGTCGACATCGAGGTCATTAGAGCCCTAAAATTCAGTAGAGGTAGGGAAAATGCTGTTACGCACTAAGGAGAGCCAACATGACTCTCCCCGCGTGTGGGACTCGCCGAATGACTCAACCATACCCACTAAAACCCCCCTGAATTACAACATCTCAAAAAATGTATAATTACATCAAAACATTACAACGAGGAAAATGAAAGATACCCTAGCCCTCGCAACCTACTAGCGTCGGGATCGAAAATAACAAGAGGTGACCAAGGAAGGTCAGGAAAGAGAAAGGAAGAAGTCTAGCACAAGTGGAAGAAATGCCAGACTCAGCTCGAGACCCCGTGTTTGCCAAACACGTAATTACTAGATGTAAGTCCCCTGGGAGGGGGGAGGCTCTACTTGGTTTAATGTGCGCATATTTTCAAGTTGTTCCTTTACCAAAAAATAATCTTTATAATGTAATTATGTACAATACAATAATTATGCAGTAAAATAAATATCTATTAATCGAATTTTTATTTTCTCATGACTATAACTTGAATAACATTTGCCTATATAAGTCGAAAATACTTTGAAAAACTCTTTATTTGGAAGTCCTCTATAACTCGAAAACTCGTTAGCTCGAAACCTATAACCTATATAATTTTTTTGTGGTTAAATCATTGTTTATATTATACAAAAAAATTGTTTTCATCTTGGCTAAGAAGTGTTGTCAAAATACATTAAAATCAAACTAGAAGGCCAATGTTATAATACAAAAACATTTCAGAAATGCGTTCTCCGGATGAAGTGTGCTCCTGGAAAAAGATCGAAAGACCAAGACGATAGTACGTTAAATTATAAAATATGTCGTGAACATACCATACCTATTTGTGGTGATAGTTACCAAATGTTGAAGTAATACGGCGTTTTCTCAAAAGTTCTTCAAATGTCTTTCTTAAAGAGGGCACGCAGATAGATAAATTGGACGATATTTCAAAAAAGAAATTGATTTAAAAACATGTTTCTCTTTCATCAGGCTGTAAGTTTACCATACATATTCTTAGTTTTAATGTAAATTTTATATACATACTAAGGAAAAGATGCCAATTTTAGTTTATTTAAGAAGTAAATGAGATAAAATAAAAAGTTTCACATGGTTTATGTTTGAACATCGTAGAAAACAATTCATGAATATTTTTAGAATTTTATACAGTAGACTAGCTGAGTACCCGCTCACATAAATTTTGTAATATGTCTATAACTTTGTCGTCCACCAAGTTTTAATAATAATAAATTTATTGTCAAAAAAGCAGTACAAAATGCATACGACCACGTGGAGGACAATAAACTAGTTTACTCTCCGGAAGCAAGCAAGGGAGCATCCTATCAATTTCGATCAAGGGCCCTAAGGCAGAGGCGGATTCTAAAATTTCAGCAAAAATTCCTTGATAAGATAAAAAGTTAGCTGCGAGTGTTTTTTTTTGTGGGGTTTTACGGCTCGTCGGCATCGAGATCATTAGAACCCTAAAATATTGTACAGGTAGGGAAAATGCAGTTACGCACTAACGAGAGCCAACAGACTCTCCCCGCGTGTGGGACTCGCCGAATGACTCAACCATATCCACTAAAAACCCTCCTGAATTACAATAAATCAAAACATTACTCAAAACATCAAAAAAGGAAAATGAAAGATACCCTAGCCCTCGCAACCGAGTAGCGTCGGGATCGAAAAGAACAAGAGGTGACCAAGGAAGGTCAGCAAAGAGAAAGGAAGGAGCCTAGCACAAGTAAGTGGAAGTAATGCCAGACTCAGCTCGGGGTCCCGTGTTTGCCAAACACGTACTTACTAGATGGAAGACCCCTGGGGGGAGCTGCGAGTTATAATACCAATAGAATGTCTCTATGTTTGTAATTTAACACAAAGATTTACATGTACAAATTATTATCGAACTATAGATTATTCTGAGTATAGTGTATTAAAAATCACAAGAATTGAAATAACACTAAATTCACGATTTACTATTACAATAAACGTGCCCCTAGACAAAGCCTAGAGAACCTGTATAAGAAATCCGCCTTTACCTGAAGGAAAACCGGAGCAAAACCCGGGCCAGGATAATAGTATTGGTGTGTACCAATCCTTCACTTTCACTTATGAATTGTGAATTTTTTTTTAGAAAATACAAATTTCCTATTTCACCCACTTAAGAGGTGAATTTTCATAAAATCCTTTCTTACCCAACTTTTTTGATAGTATTTAGTGTCAAGCCCTTCCCAAACCTCACCTTTAGAGGTGTCGTGCATAATGTAGGGATATAACGTCATTGGAAATATGATTATTCATTTCAGAACACAAGTACCATTGATTTGACCCCAATAACAGTATTTTTATATTACTTTTACAGTTCACCCTTCCCTCCCCAGTTCTAAGGATACCACGCCACTCTGTGATCTCAACTTAAACGTAATGGCATAAGTAGTTTAAAATCTCATCAATCTTAATGCCTATGGATCCAATGCAATTTTCATATTTCATAATTAATTTTCAATTCTTTTATACACAAACTCATTTCCACCACCCTGTCCACCCACCCAAGGGATACTACTGGTGTGTTTGTTTCATGTGGGCTGAACTCAGACTTACACAATATCGGTATTTCATTATCAGCTCAGCAACGTTGAAAACTATGGACTCGTCACTGATGTCACATTCAATATTTTTTTCATGGCATCTCCTTCCCTAGAGGTGCTGGAGTTAATACGGGCCAATTGTGAACTTTGACATCTTCGAGAATGTCACTACTAATTTCAGCGGCCCCAACAACTACGATCTCAACACTAATATCAGTCACTTTCAATTATTTTTATATTTCACTCCTTCTCACCGCCAACACAAATGGTGTTTATTCCTTATAGGGGGGGGTGAACATGTATTTACCTGGCAACGAGTGTGTCACTTCACTTCAGTGGTCCCAAAAATGATTTATTCAACACTAATATCAGTCGTTTTTTTTATCATGTCTACCTTCATTCCCACCCTTGTATTCGAATTCGCAACGTTGTGTTTAAATTGCAAATCAATCGACCAACTACTTTTCAAGTTTTGCGAACACAAACATACACAGTCTGAATTTTTATATATAAGATGATGTTTGCAAAAGAAGTATTCTTTCATATTAAAATACAGAATTGAATATATTTACGACATAAAACTGTTTATTCGGCTAATAAAAAAATGTATTTCTACCCAGTAGCGACGAATGTTGTGTTTACATTTGGGGTGCGTCCACTGCCCAGTTAAGGGGAATGAAGATCTACATAACCTTTTTACTCAAGTCCGAATTTTAAATAATCAGACAGAAAAGCGTGTAGAATTTTTTAATAAAAATTTCCATTAATACAAAGAAAATCACACAATCTTATTTATCATGAGATTACCAAGTATAAGATTTAACAAATCTTTGTCAACTGTATTTTGTTATATAAAGTATATGCATCACACTGCTAGACACTTTTATTAAGGTTTTAAATTATCATAATTAATTATACAAATATTTTACAATTCAAAGACTCCTCTAAATATAAGAAATAAAAATTAAAAATCACAGTTAATTAAGATCATTTATTTTCATTACTAAATACCAATCACTGATTATTATGAATAAACTATATATTAACACTCCAATTTATATTTTTAATTGTATCAACTTGGACATTAATAAATAAAGAGATCCAACACAAAATGTACAATCCATGATCTCACCCATAAAGAATACGGACAAAATCAACAAATCACACTCAAACAACACACCCAAACAATATTAAAGAAATTCATACAGATCACAGGTTAATTTTCCAAAACCATGACACTTTTCTAAGAATACAGTAATATAATACTAAATGTTATCACTTCTCCTTCTTTGTGTACATGTACATTACATTTTCATCTTCACTTTTGCATTTCAGAGTAGGCAATGACATGACTATTTTGACACCGCTGGTTTGACTATTTTTTTTACACTTTCTGACACAATGTCAATATAATACTCACTAAAGACAGCTCTATTATACGATACAAGTCGTAGAAAATTCCCTGTAATTGATGTTAACTCCACTTGCAGAGTGGAGAGTCCGGGAGGAATGCGAACTGGAGCGGCTGTAGGAGACATTATGGTTTGTAATAAGAATTCTTTCACCCGTTTACCTACAACAAAGAAATGCATTAAAAATTATATTTTAGCTTCTTATAAAAAACTTGTAAAACTGATAAAGAAAAAGAAATAAATAAAAAGACGTGTTTCTCATTGGATTCACAATATGAGAGAGATTTGTTCCTACAAAATATTAGAGCTAGAACTTTTGACTGGTTTTCCAACACCCCCAGACTACAAATTAAAACATATACTGCTGTACTTAGGAATACCTTCTTTACTTAAATGTTGGTTTTGTGCCCTCAGAACATCTCTTCCTCCCTCTAAAGCCTAGTTTACACAGGTAGAGTAATGAGGCAAGTACTTAGAGTAGAATTGCTAGCAACATGTGCTAGCTACTCTAAGTAACTCTACTCTCATAGCCCAATCATTAAAATTTTCATTCTCTTATGTACTCTACTAGTGTAAACATGTTCACTGGCTGTTCGTCAAAAGCATGTCAATTGACAACTTGTTACTCTACTGTGTGTAACAGGTTACTGTTCTTTTATAGATTTAGTGGATAGGAGAGTGCACTCTTCTATTCCTATAACTACTTCAGGAAACCAGGTTTAAAATGTGGTTTGATGACAGAGCAGGTCTATTGATCTGAATCTCTAAACCATACCCAAAATTAAAACATTAAATAGATAAGGACAGTCTCATTATACATCAAACACACTAAATTATCTCTTTAGGAGTTCTCTAGCAGAAATGACATGCCAACTTCAATAAAAATACTTCAAAATATAATTATATTGTAACTTACCTACAAGATCTTTTACCCTGTGATTTGTTTCACTAACAGACTTCAACTGTGCATCAAGTAGATTAGCTGCTGTTTCATCCAGTTCTTGGAAGCTGTGACTTCTTAAACTGTCATTGACATCTTTTAAAACCTGTGCAGCTATGTTATCAATGATTTTTTTCAGACCACTGAAAATGAAAACAACAGGGATATATGCTGTAAGTTTCATACTTTACGTGAAATTTAACAACTCAAAGAAACTCACTCATCATTTTTTGTATCATTCAATAAAGTTTCAAGATGCTTCTTCAGAGTTTCTCTGAAGGTAGTGATACCTTGCAATGAAGGAGTACTACTTGCCACCAACAATAATATAGCACCAATAACAGAAACTTGATAAATTCGCACTCCCAGTTCTTGGAATCTAGCTTCGTCCAGAACAACAGTCTAGATAATAAAAAAAGGTTAATAATATCGGGAAAAAAAATTATAATTTTGTAAGAAGGAAGAGTAATTCAATCATAGTAATCAACAGATTGTTCACACCTCAGGATATGGTTCATCTGGTCCCATTTCCAATAATTCAAGGTATGCTTCACCTAAAGCTGACTCTGTTAATTTTTTTATTCCTTCTGGAGAGTGGTCCACAGATTCTTTATTTGAAATATGTTTAAGTAACCATTTACGAGTTACAGCCAATCCATCTGCCAAGTAAATTCCGTGTTAACTTAAATAATACGTAGTTACTAATGATGTTATTCTTTGGTTAAAGCACAATTATTCATAAATAGGACCTCCATAAAACCAATGTAAGCCTTGTGAACCACATAATTTATGAACAACACATTCAAGGTGATGTTCACTCAATACACTTCGTGACCAAAAGCCCCTACAACGCACCATCGTAGAATTATGACATTGCTTTTCTTTGTACATACTACATAATTAAAGTGCATTGAAACAAAACAATCCGGTCATTTTTCCTCATATTTTCAAAACTTTCATTTGCTTTTATTTGTATTTTCCTAATTTATATAATTTTAAATAACTGTAAATTTATACAAATACGCCAAATATCTGACCATCTTAGTCTGTGTCAACTTCAGTAATCATTCTTCACTTTTAATATTACTCCTGGTAATACTTTTTTTTTCTTTGATACATTCAGTGTTGATAAATTGTGAACAATATTTTGCCACAAGAGTAAGAGTAAAAATATAATGCAAGAGTAAAAATAAATCAGAAATTAATGAGCAATTCTCATTGTAATAAAAATAATTGACAATAAATCTTACCAGGTTGTATAGCTAAGAATTCTTTAAATTTCTTCCTTTCATACTCCACACTTGAAGCAACTATATCAGGTCGGAATAATTGTATGGTAAAATTTGCCATATCTAATTTCATCAAGTCCAACAACTGTAAAAAACAATGATTAAGTAATTTAAGTCACAGTAATTCATTCTTCCACAGGTGTGTGTGTATATGTGTTAAAAAAACACACACATATGTAGATTGTGTGTTTCGTAAACAATCAAAGACTACAAATTAATCTCAAGTCAGAAATTTAGAAACTTACAAAATAATCACTGCTCAAGTGAAAATTTTTACATTTTGCAGAACAGACTATACAAATTACATACATAAATTTTGTGCTTATTTTTTACCCTCCCACATGTCCTAGTCACATTCTGTTGAATTATGTTGACATCGCTCTTCCCTGTGAGACATAACAAATTTCAAGAACTTATAGGGGGAGTTGATAAGACAAGTCTACGAAATTTTGTTCCACATTGATTTTTATAAATTTTTTTTTCATTAAGTTATCATACACATAATTCAGGTCACATTAACTCACAAATATCAGACCCCCCCCCCCGACCCTATTTCACCAATTACATGACATAATATGTAAATGGAGGTATGCAAGTTCTCCAACTCTTTTCACATCTCACAATATCTCAATGGTTTATATAAATGACAACACAAGAATTTTTTAAAATTTGACTGTTTATCTCCCTTTCTACATCAGGGTCATTCCTTTTCAAATCATCCAGTGAAAAATGAAAATGAAACCCATGATCTCAGGATCTCAGAATTATTTTTATTATTTGCTCCCTTTGCTATCCTACTTAACAAAATTTTATATTTATATCTTTAATACTTTTTGATATACAAATTTATAAAATTTACCAAAAACAACACGATTGAAATTTACATCAAGACAGTATTTTGTGAAATAATTTGTCACTTCAGTAATTTTGTCACTGACATTTTCAGAAAAATCTACATATAAAGGAAAAAATTCATTTAGCATCTCATCTCTCAAATGTCGCAGACAATATTATCTCAAAACTGGATTTTTGAACAAAACATAAAATTTTCGAATTTGATTTTAGACAAAAGGTAGAGTAATAACTAACAAGACTATTACAAAAATTAATCCCAAGAGTAAGAGCTAAAGAACCTGGAAGAAAATTTGTGTTTTTTTGACATAGTATTTTATTTACCGTGACATAAAACACATTTTTACTGCCCAAAACACAAATGAATTTTTACATACAATAGCTCACATTGTTTTTAAATTATGCCATGGATTTACTATTTAAACTCAATGAAAAGAACCGTGAGATTTTGATTTTTTTGTACTTTAATTTACTTAATAACTTAAATTCTGTGTAATTCACAATTCAGCTGGTTTGGCTTGTCCCTTGGGAGTGGGCAGTTCCATTATGTTCAATGAAAAATATATAAATTAATCCAAACATGTGATAAAATACACCTATAAAGCAACAAATTTAGTGATTGAATTTTGCCCAAGCACTTTTTATTTTTCATGTACATAGTATATACAAAGTTTTGTAATCGTGAAAAAATTCGAAAGCGAGATTCCAACGGAAATATCAGTTTTGGTAATCCCTGATTCAGCAAAACTGGTTTTTGGCATAATGTCCATCTGTCTGTCCATCTGCAGCGATTCTGAGTAAACGGATGATTATATTTAATTCATATTTTGTATTTACGGTAGAATTTACTTGTTGTCGATGCACGTCTAGTAATTTTTTTTTACTTTAAAACAAAGGGTACTTCACACAAAGGTCAAAGTACTCTTTTGAATATTTCTCAGAAATGGCTCCAACGATTTTGCTTACATTTTCTGTACATAAGATACAATTAGTATGAATTACATCTGCATTATTAGTATGAATTACATCTGCATTAGCAGTATTTCACTTGAGAGTTTGGTATAGACGCAATAAAATAATTTCTGGCTGCTACACTTACACATTAGGTTACTGTTTTAAGAAGCTTGAATAATATTTAGCAGTGTAAATGGATCAAGTGGACATAGAATACACTTCTCATAAACTGAAATGAAATGATAATGATAAAATACATAGGAGGATAGCAAACACACTGCAGATATGAAAATACATCAATTTCTGTCTACAATGAAATTACATTCACAAAACACTTTTACAATATTTATTGTCACTCTATGCTGCAGATGGTAAAATGTATATGAGAAAATATGTGCAATGGTTTTGCACCACTTTTTTCAGATCATTTGAATGTGATGTATGACAATTAATTTTACATCTCTTATAATATTTTCTTGATATATATAATTGTACACTTGCCATTGCTCCAAGGAATATCTTAAAATGCTGTCATGAATCAATTTTGGAAAATACAATTGTAGTTTCATACGAATATGTAAAGAAGTATTCTTTGGTTTACAAATATAAAAAAAACTATTAAATCTAGCAACAATTCTTATAAAAAATATTCACATAAATTAAGCAGAGAGATTTTTGTTTTTAAAATAATACAGCTTAAACTTTTTCTCATGGCTCAAGGAGGTCTAGAACAAATTTTTTATATACAGCAGGAATATTACTTCAAAGAAAGCTGTCCGTTATTTCTTCTCACCTCCAATATCCCTTTGAAAACTTCAATAATGTCACTCATTTCTGTAAGTTCCTTTATTTTTTCATCTCTTGCAGGAGCACACATTTTTCCCATTAGAGATATAACATAATGGGCATACTCCTGTCAAAAAACAACAACAAACAAACAAAAAATAATTGAATATTATTTTCTGCACAAAGAGAGCTGATATCGAGAGGAATGAGTGTAATACCTTAAAATTTAAAGTTTCAGCTTCAACCTGTTGTTCAATAAGTTTAGAATCAAGTACTTCCAAAATATTCTGTTTAAGTTTTGTATGCTGGGGTAATAAGATTGACAACAAACCCTGCCAAATGAGTTTTATTAATATTCAAATGACACACACAATAACAATAACAAAAACTATAAATGAAATCAGGATTACCTGTTTTACATCTTCTAACAAAATCAGAGCTCTTGAATAATTCGGTGGATTTTCACTAATTTCCTCTTTGATGACATCCCAGAATGCTTTGTGCACAGTATCTCGAACCTTTTTTTGAGCACTATTAATTTTTACAAGATACTTAGTCCATATGTATTACTCAGTCAACACAACAAGTACCATACGGATTGCATCTGTACAACTAAGTTACTGTACAACATACAAATCAAATACTACATACCTGTCTTCAGGAGCCGTGTACTTTTCCAATTTGAAATCCCTGTCAAGAGCAATTTCATGAGCAAGAGCCATTCTGTTCATACCATTTGCAGCTTTGATAATTTCTTCTAATGAAACAAATTTTGGAGGAGATGCTGGGACTCCTGGGAGAGCATATGTCCGAGTTGTTCTCAATCTACACAATTGTTCACAAATCACAAAATTATGAAATAATAAAAACTAATTTAGTCACCCCTGAAATCAATATCAAAGTCCAACTGACACAAAACTGCCCCTAACACAGGGGGTTAAATTATTAAATATCTTTATCTCAGCACACAAAGGTTAAACTCTAACTATGTGATCTCTGTGACAGACCCAGAACTCATTTTATTGCAGGCTGAGTAGATTTTGCCACTAAGAAGGCTGAACCATGCTGTCTCCCGCTTTAAATGGAAATAGCTCAACAATGATATAATTACATGGTTCGCTATTTATTACAAAGTTAAATTAAATTATTTTAAAGTTTACAAAACAATAACACCTCCCCCCACCCATTTTCAAATAAAATAAAGAACCCAAAAACTTGGGTAAAGAGGGAAATCTTCAGACAGAACAAACTATATGTCAATAAATATTTTGAAAGTAATTAATTATTTATTTACGGGAAGGAAGTAATGTTGAATTTAAGTGAATGGAAAGAAAAGTGAATAAATACCTTTTTCCATTATCAGAATTCTCATCACCACTTTGGGAACTCTCACTTAAGTAACGTTGCCTAGAAGTGCTACCACTGGCTTCCTCTTCTTCAGCATGAAAATTTGTCTCACCATTGTTCTCCATTCTGCTTCTTCACAGCTGGAACAAAGTATCCTAAAACTGATTTCAATCACTAATAACAAAATAATGAGATGAATAAATCACAATAGGCAAAGTACATAATTGGTTATAATCAATAACTGAAATGAAACTTCATGTGTATCTTCCCTCCAAAAAAAAATCATTTTCAAATTACAAAATAGAACACATATTACAAAAAACAATGACATGAGATAGAAAAATATTGGTTTCAATAAACATTTCTAACAATATAACAACCTATCTACTTCCATCGATTAAACGAAAATAAATTTTAATTCTTTTCGCTGCATATAAATCAAATTTAATTCGAAAATTTGATAATAAATGCGCTTTCTGATCATTTCCAGAAAACTTCGAACAGCAACAGTAATTTTTCTTTCAATGAAACTACGAGTTTATTCGCACTGAAAAATTTTGATTCTGCGCGCGGTGAATCTCTTACATTCCTATTTCGTAACAATTGAACGAATCATCTAATAATCTATCTCTTATGATAAAAACGTGCAAAAGTAAATTACGAGTGAAAAGGCTCGACTCGCATAGCACGTCCACTTGTGAAAGTGCGAGTGGAGAGGTAAAGAGAAATCGGAAAGACTAATGTTTTTGGCATATAATAAGCAGGTTAAAAATCTTAGCAATTGTTAGTAAAAGTTAACAAGCTAGTTAAATTCAAGGAGAGAGCAGTCATAAAATAACTTGCTTATCCTTAAAAAATAAAAACACTTAATTCTTTTGATATGAACTGTGAATGGTAGGTGTAGATAAGTGTAATAGAAAAGAAGTGTAAAATGAATTTATACTCGTTGTCAGTGAGCAAAAATAACCCATCTTTGTTAAATAATTATTCCCAATTACAAGTTTTGGTGCTAACGCTAGTCTGGATGCAAAATAAGAACAACTTTGCTGATTCCATGTTATGTTGGAACAAAGGAAATTGCTAGTGCCTCCTCCATAGGAAAGTATTAACTTATGTATAGACGTATTAAAGTGAAACCAAAACAATTTTATTAAAATTACCTCAGTGCTGTTGTGTGGTGAAATTTGCGGCTTATTCACAAAATCGTCCAGCATTTATCTTGTTCTGAGTACATCACAACACTACGAGAAGCTGCCAAACCCACCAGCTGAGTGTTCATTGTGTTTATACTTGTGACGTCAGAGCGACCGTGAAGTTTCCCTAAACCGTATCGCCGATCGACGGTAGTTTTCTCTCACAAAGGCGGAACTTATCTGCTCGTATGAGTTGTACCATGTTCAGACATCACAAGGTTTCGCCCTCTACTTGGAGTTTCCAGGGTCATGAGAACCAATTCCTGTTTCTCTTATAGAACTCGCATGTTGATGAAACTACTTGCCGAAACCACCAAGTTGTACTTTTTCAACCAATACGGGGGCCTTATCATTTTTGTTCGCTATAACGAATTATAGCTATCAAATCATAACCCACCACAGATTAATTTTTATTATTTCAGTAAACATTGGTATCATATAATAATCGGTCTCTTCTGAAATAAGTGATTGTAATTGAGAACAAGATATTAAAAATTCAGTGGAGAATTCATGATGGTCTATTCTCCCTTTTTATGAGTACATATTTTGTCACTCTCAAGCAACAAGGTTAGAACTCATTGAAACAAAAACATGATACTCAATTGTAATATTTAAAAGTTATCTACATACTGTTCCCGAACAATACTAGTTTATCATTGAAGACTAAATACTTTCACCCAACAAGCAGAGCGAATTTCACTTTCAATAAGAAAACAAAATAAAAAGTAAAATTTGGACTGGGTTCGCTGACCGAGTAGTTTTATTTGTAGTTCATTATGATCTCTTTACAACTGATTAAAACATCCAATTTACTTACTCCTTTTTTATTTATTTTCATAAAAAATAGTAGTTACATAATTTTTATAAGAATATAATATAAACATATTCTATGACAATTTGAATCAAAACAGTGAACAAAAAAATTCAACATCAAAAAAACATGTGTTCAAAAATTATAGGGATTCGTAGATCAATTATAAATTTGTACTTTGATTCTACAAATAATGGTACAATTATGAATAATCAAAATAGTAGTAACTGAAAAGAGGAATAGAAAACTCAAAAACCACATTTATACAAAATATGACGGGAATAAAACTATCTCAAAATTAAAATGTTCTTTTTTAAATTCAGATTTTGAGGTTTACAATAAGCTCTTAAGTTTTAAAATGTCTGAAAGGTTTAAATTTACGATGTCTATCAAGAACCTTTTTCCAGTTTATTCACATGTAATCTAAATTCTTCTCGATGATCCCTTCGAATAAAGAGCTCAAAATCTAAAAACAAAAGAAAAAGAAAATTAATAATAATAATAATAATAATAATTAATAAATAATATATATATATATTTAATATGACACACTCAAACACTATTTATGAGGATGTTACGAGGAGAGAAAAATATACACATACATTTGCATTGATTGAATTTTGATTTTATCGGACATAAGGTCAACTTACTAACAATCGATAAATGTTTGCTTACTTATTTGTATATTTAAAGGGGTAAAACTGTTTATTTAATGGTTCATCAAAGGACAAGATACATTCTACAGATCTACAAGTTATAAACCGTATTTAACCAAATATAGTCCTCCACTTATTTCAGGATGCAAAACATTAAAAAAAAGAAATTGAGTAAAATAAAAGACTTTCTGAAGGGAAGTGCTCATTCAAAATTCGGTGTGAAATGGTTTGCTCTGTTAAGTATAATCATAAGGATTTTAATGAAAATTTACTAGTGCCGTCCACTTCCTCCTTTTGACATCTCCAGATTCCCACGTACTAAGGCTCTACTTTGAATTCTGATGTGGTTGCTTTATTTCCATGTGCCTTGGCAAAATTTAGGACTCACAGTTTGAAGTTTATGTCAAAGCCTCAATAGCCCAACTTTCATTGAAGATCCCAGTTTCTCAAAAGAATCATGTGTCATGATTTCGGTGATTGGTCATTCCCAGACAAAACGGACCAGTTTGGATTCCATTTTGAATGAGCATCAAAATCTATGATCGAAATGATGATTCTTGTCACGATATCGTTCCACATTTCTCATGATGTCGACCGTTTTCTCTACATGAAAGTAACTCTATTGGCTCCACATTATGTGATGTATATTTGCTATACTCATTTTCACCCACAAAACTTTGAATGAGCAGTTGTCCAATCCTTAACTCTAAATATAGTCCCCCAACAAATTCCTGGGCGATGTTTTTTTTTAAAAAGGGGGAGGGATCCTATAATTGGGTAAATATGTTACAAGAACAGAGAGCACCTGGAAATACATTTACACCAAATGTGTCAAATCCAAAGACCAACATGAGCTAAATAAACAGGGTGTAAGTTAATATCTCAGAAAAGTAAAAATTTTAATATGTTTACACCAATATAGTTTGCCCTAATCATTAGCAAAGAATGAACACAATTATATAACAGAATATTATTAAGATAGTGATATGAATTCATTTTACAGTGTATCCTGCATATCATCATATGACATGCTAGATATACACTATGGTTTCACACTTTTAATACCAAATTCAAGATACATATAAGTTGACAGAAGTTCGGATAAAGTTAAAACTGATTAACCATTTTCAGAGACAAGTCTGCCATCATATGAGTCCGAAAAATGATAATAAGAGGAGGAAGAAGAAAAAGAAAAATAATGAAATGGATGACAAGAAAGAATTATCCAGGCTGATCAAAATCAAATCAATTTAAATGTCTCAAAAATGTATTCAAATATATAACACAAATACATCTGAGCAAAGAGTATCTTTTAAGATGCATGAGTAAGATCTATTAAGACACCGGAGAAAGAAATTGAAGCTTATGAAGATTTTTGAAGAGTTCGAGACATCCTGGATTTATATGAACAATAAAAAAATACATATATATTTTAGGCATTAATAAACAACTAACAGACACAAATTATTGGAACACACATAAACAGGGATAAAAATGTATTGCTAACAACAATACAACATGAACTACGATTAACAATATCTTTGAGTTAAAATAACAGTAATTGATGGTATCAAATCTATTATTGTGCTTTAAAAGTTCAAAGAAAGCAATATTTGAGGAAAATATAGAAGCAGTGGGGAGAAAAGATTTTTTAAATGGGGCTTTAGGGCTTGTCAATGGCAAGGTCATTAGAGCCCTTGGGAGTAAAGAATGATTGTCAAAGTGGGGACAAGAGGAGAAAGAAACAAAGAACAGAATATCATATTGCATGACATGAGGAGAAACAAAGGGGGATAAACATCAAGGAAAAACACTCAGATCATAAAGAATGGTTGGTACAAGGATTGACAATTGCATACACTGGAACCAGAGCTGATGGAAAAATTGTGGTTCTAAGGTGTGATTTAGTGCAACTTAAAGCCTCTCATTTAAATATAGATTTCACCTTCCCACAGTGGGTCCCATTACAAATGAGGCAAAGATGCCCAAGGATTGGCCAGATAACCATATTAACTAGAAATGTTGTCGAGAGGAATTACCTATGCAAAAACCTCACAAGAAATCGATACAAGGAGGATAGAAGGTATCACTGGTCCAGAGTATCAGATTCACAAGGAAACAGAGGGCCTATCACCCACAGCCTCTTCAATACATCAATAATTTTAAAAAAACTGTCAAAATTTTTACTTCTAAAACCTTCATAACTGATTGATTGACCACCACCAGTGGTAAACATGATTACACAATTTTAAACCATCAAAATTAGCATAACTTTAATTAAATTACCTCTAAACAAATGGAATGAAGAGCTTGAAGAAAAAATACTTTCTAGGATACACAACAATATTTTGAGGTTACCACTTCTTTTGTATTCGGTACATGCCTTTTTCATTTTACCACAAGTGTCTGATCCCAATTCATCCCTTACCTACAACAATCAAAACAGTGAAAGAAAACTAACAAAACAATTTTTAATGATAGGCACATTAAAACCAATAAACTATGAAGAAGAAAATAAATAAATAAAATGAAATAAAAACTTACTTTCTTCACATAATCAACAATATAGTTGGGGGAGATTTTAGGTCTTGCAATCTCAGCAACAGAATTATTTTCTTCATTTGAGACAGTTTCTAAGAATTTAAGTGGAACTATTTTTAATTTGCGTTTCTTTTGACATTGTTCAGTTGAAATATTGCTATCTTCTTTGGCAGAAGTACTCGCAAGGTTAGTTGAACAAGAAGTTAAATCATCAAAGTCAATTACTGATGTAGAAGTTTCTTTATCAAGATCACTCAACACACCACGTGACTTCTGTGAAGACACGTCCTGTTTCATTTCTTTCTCTTCATTGATACCTCGATAATCTTCCAAACAACATTTAGTGGCTACTTTTGGAGGACTATCACTCATTTGAGAGTGACCACGCTTTTGACCAGGAGTCACAGAATCAAAAAGTGTAGATCCAGGTATACATGGGATGGTAACACTTGATGAAATGGGTGGCTTTGCTTTTGGAGAAGGAAGCTGTAAAACAATAAAATTAATAAAAGTGAGATGCATGTATAGAAATAAAAAAAAATACGAATTTTCAGCTCCTGGCATATATCTACAAGACAAAATTAAAACAAAAATCATTTTTAGAGGCAAAAATCATAATCCTCCGAAGAGCATTATGACATAATAAAATAACTACAAACCTCCTTTTGGGCAAAACGGAAAAATTCCCCTACTGTTTTCATAAGGGGTCCAAATTCTGTAAACTTTTTTATGTGTGGTCGAATCCATGAAGATAGTTGATTTGTTATTGATGGGTTATCAAACCGAGAATCACAAAGAAGAATAATTCCATAATCATTAGCATGGCGAATAACTCTTCCAACAGCTTGGTTGACAGCTTTTGTAGCTTCCAGTGTATACCACTGAGTGCCACTAACACTCTGGAAAAAAATTAAGATTTTGTGTAGACAAATCATAGGTTATATCCATCTCAGTTAAAATAAAAGCAATTAAATTAAATTAATATATCCACACACTTTTACTTGTATTTTCAAACTGACATCTATTCAACTGTAACTTCTTTAGTCAGTAAAATCGAATTGGTTCTGAGAGTATAAGTATTGTTAGGGGAGACATTACAACTAAAGAATTCACAATTGATAATATTATAATTTTATACCACGAGTAAAAATCCCATACTATTATGTAAGCAATAATTGGACATACTATGTATCTATGTACATTTCTTGAATTCTTTTCCTCAACTTTTCTAACCATATTGATGAAATATACAGAACAAGATATTTTCAGATGCAAAAGTGATCTAGTCTCATTCTAAGTGGTCATTTTAGTCCATTTTTAACATTAGAAAATACATATATTACAGATTCCAAATAGTGGCATTGAAAAGTCACAAAATTTCTGAAATAGTTCCATGTATAATATTCATCCAAGAGAAGCTAGGTCGCCCAAGTTTTATACATGAGAAGACAAGCACAGAATTACAATTGAAAATACTACACACACACACACAAAAAAAAAAAAAAAAAGACACAGAATTTTGTTAATGTGTTCTTCAACAAACAGATTTCTTTTTATTAACAATAAATTGGGAAGGAAAACTATCTCATCAAATATTCTTTATAACATTACTCTGAATAGTTTTCTGTGGTTATCTATTTCTTCTTCTAACAGAGCAACTATAAGATGTACAGGAAGTTAATGCCATGTCAACAACTTCCATTGCTTCCTGTCTGGATGAAAGTTCCCCATTCACGAATTTCAATGTGCTTCAGAGATCTGTAACTTGCATCAGATTTAGCATCATCTGAATTTCCTTACAGCAAGGGACTCTCATTAAGTTCTTCCTTTCAGAAGATGACCTTAACTTAAAATCATTATTATCTTGAGGTTTCCAACTAAATAATTTAATTACTCACATATTCTAATTTTTTAAACACCAGCCGAGTTATTTAAAAACTCCCATCATCTTCCTTCCAAAGATTAATAGTTTTTGAATAAATGTCTCATAAATTGTCCAAATTTACATGAGTATGGTAACACATATTTGATGCAATTTGTTTTTTGCAAAAAAGGATCTTCAATCCAGCCGCCAAACAAGCATTGTGTAGTTACAGCTTCATTCACCTTTTCAGTACTGATGTTGGACCATCAGCTTCATCTATCTTTATTGATCTGTACTGATCTTAGTTTTCTTGTTTATAGAGACTTTATAAATTGGAGTTGGCTGCAATGGTGTATGATTATCACTAGCAGGCAATGGTAAAATCTCTTAGTTCTAGATTTTTCTGATTGAGTGAAATTCAGGACCTCCTATCTCACAACAAAACTACGTCCTTTTAAGAAAATGTTACCCGTTAGCAAAATAATGGCGATACATTTTCTCTAATTCATTTCAAAAGACTGTAAATCACTTATAGTAATGAGCCTCTTCAATGTATCATGAGTTAACATCAGCCCCTCTTCTTCTTACAACAATAAAGTTTGGTAACTATGTTAAAAAAAGGGTTGATTGGTTGGTTTAAACTATCAGTTTAAAAAAAAAGTTTTTTTAATACCAGTGGTTTAAACTCTGATAGTTATTAAAAAAACACTGGTATTAAAAAAACTTTTTTTTTTCAACTGTTTCTCTCTATCTCATACTAAAATTTTTACCAGAATATCTATGACTTAAAATTTAAGACATTAAGAAAAAAATGAAACACGTAAGTGGACTGGTAATAGTTCATTGTTATCTTAGTACTAGCCACTAGCATATATTCACCTCTAGTTGTTTGTGATCAGGAACAAGAGTGAAAAATAGAAAACTTTTCCTTCTTTTTCTGAAAGATTTTTTACCATTTTAAAACACTTTTAAACTGTGATCTGAAATATACTTTCTCAATTTAACTCTTTGTGTTAGTTTCCAGATTAGATTACAAGTGATGGTATGCTACATATGTTTCATATCAAACATCTTCACTCACTATCTTATTTTTATTCCATCCAAGCTTTACATAAAATTAAGTTTCAAGTACAAAAATATTCACAGCAAGATCAATTTTTCATTTTAGATAATAAAAGTACAGACAGTGGTTTTGACAAAAAGAACAGTATTTTTTAATCTGCTTGTTCCATAATCAAATACATCATTAGCTCCTGTTAGAAAATTTGTCTTTATTTAGTCCAAGACAATTTCTTCACACTACACGTAAATTAGCTAATTGTTCTACATATGGTTAAAGCTTTTAACTGCAATTTTGCAATAATTTCTTGCTTTCATATCCACAAGCCAGTTTACCCCTCTTTTTTAAATCACTATTACTAACTCCTTTGAGTCCTTTACAGTACCTGAAACTGTTTCATGATAAGAATTTATGTTTTGTCTCTCTAATTTTCATTGCTTTACTGAAGTTTCTGTGAAGCCAGATTCACTAGCATTCTAGTTCACTCTCATAATCCTACTGGGTGATGTTAATTGACTACCATACATCAAGAGTTGGTAACTTGGGGGCTATAGGTACAAAAAAAATATAGTTAGATTCAGAATTTACCTCCAAAGAAATTGTCAAGATTCATTTAAATAAGTACCCAAACTTGCAAGTTCAATTTGTGTATTTGCACCACTGTAATGGAAAATATATGCAGAAGTTTATTTACTTACAGATATATTTCTTATTTATTTATGTTACAAGCTTACAATTCATTTATTTTGTGAAGTTTATTTTTATTTAGTTAGAAAATTTGTACTAAAAACTCTCTCCAGTTAAGAAAATGACAACCCAGTCCAAGATCAGATGCACAATAAATTAATCATAGTCCTTTGAACTATGCGGAGTCCAAATAAAAGACCGATTTAAATTCATTGAGTGTTCAATAGTGGATTAGGGGTATAGGGAGCTAGTCAGTAGCTCACATTTACTGTATAAGAAGTGGAAATGTTTTTTCCAAGTTTGGCTTCACTGGTTACAGAATTCCCTTATCCTATGAAGAAAAGAAGAGAGACCAAAACAGAATGACATACTTTAAAGAAAAGGTGTTGTAAGATATGTCATCTCACACCTCACCAGTGGCTAGTCCAGCTTAGGAGCTATATAACCACCAGCAAAACTGAGATGAAGTACAGTAACTGTTCTGTGAAAATGGGGTCCCCTGGAGGATATGTGCTAACTCAGCAAAATTATTCTTTACAATTTTCTTAAAATCAATGAGATTAAAGAAACAATAACATACCTTTTTACCCTTCTTCTGAATTTCATTTAAATATACTTTTTTCAATTCTACTCGAGGATCCTTGAAAGGTGGATAAGGAAGTCCAGTAACAATAACTGCACGACCATTAAAGTCAGCGAAATCTAATCCCTCTGAAACTTTTCCTCTTGTCACTGCCATGAAACAAGAGCCTCTTGTGGAAGGATCCTGAATTTTACTGTAATATCCATTAATAACTTCATTTAAGTCATTTTTATTTCGAGGTTCGACAAATATCGGCTGTAAAATAAAAATCAGAATAACATGACTTAACATACAAAAAATATGAAACTGATTTAACCCTGCAATAATAAGAATGATTCATTAAGGCTAGGAACACACATCCGATTTTTAGTTGTACAACTATTGGCTGACTACTTGATGAAGAAAATGAGCAATATTCCTTAGAATAAGAGTGCACCCACACAGATAATTGGCCAACTGTTGCATGATAGCTGGAGACTCATAATTCTGTTATTCAATCTAATGCTATACTTGACACCAGTTGTAGTGTTGGCTGGAACAGTCTACAAGATTGCAAGAGAGGGAGGACCAATAGTGTTGTGGGCAGAGGGATGATCTGTGGGAAAATATCTTAGACAAAACTGGGAATTGATATCTTTTATTAATGTAACTAACATAGTTAAAGGGCACTCAAATGGACAAGAACCTCGGAGTATCATCTTCATTGTTACGGGAAAAGTGAATGTGGGAATAGACATAGGGCGAGTCAATTAGCACAAAGCAAACACAAACTCTAGTCGCGTGGCTACTCGAAGAATCAAGAGACCCCTGTTCTTTAGGCTACTGTCGTATTTAAGCGCGCATAAATCCAACCCTGCATCTTTAATGCAACTGCTGTGACATCTACTAGCTGTCTTAGCAACTTGACGATTGCATTCCCAGCATGCGTGACAATAAAAGGTAATGTAAAGGACTCCTACCACCTCTGTTCATAAAATCTTAGAGTACTCTGAAATAAATTTGAGACAGGTCATGGGTGAGCATTCAGTTTTAAAATTTAAAAAAATTTCCAACTTGAGCTGCACACAGTTTTAAACAGAAATTTAATGAAACTTATCCAAAAGAAATGGAAATGGTGTCACCTTCGGCCTAATAAAGGCTTCTTTTGCTGTGCATCATAAGCATTGTGATGAAATCCACAAGTTTTTTTGTTGACTTCCCTAAATTCTTTTTCGTAAAAAAAACAAAATAACCCACATACAACCAAACTACAATAACAACAACCTCTCATTAAAGTGTCCAGACAGTTTATATTCATCCTTAAGTTGTTGTTTATTTTTCTCTCCCAGATGTTCCCTTTAGTCAAAATACAGGAGATGAAACTGTCCTTACACCAATTTTTCACTATATTACTGATGAACCCAATGCATCCTTTTAACTTTTCTAGCTACTCTTTATTAGCAAAGTACTTACTACAGAAGTTTTGTCAAAATACATATCATATGCAGAAATCTGTGAATGACTAGTTAGATGTGTGCACACTCACTTCCTAACCGTTCAACAGCCTACAGACTGTCCAACATTTGGACAACTATCAGTCTACAACTCAAATGTGCTCTTCTAGCCTAAATTAATGCTCACTCAATAACAAATTTTTCAACATTGATTTCATTAAATAAATGATTATAACAATAGTCTAATACAACATAATCCTTAATCAGACCTTATTTTTTTCAATCCGAGACCAAATACCACTTTGCTGCCATGCATCTTGACAACTTTTTAGAAAGAAATAAGATGGAAAGAACACCAACACTCCATCAGGAATAACATAACACAAATTCACAATTGTGCGTCCCAAAGATGACAAATAGTTTGGATTATTACTGAAAGATGCAGAAGAAAAGCAATTCATATTTAACATAATACATTTTGTAGCTCCAATTAATATTTTTATAATACAATACTATTCTCGTTAAAAAATAAAATGTAAATACCGAGAATTAAATGAGGAATTTAGTTCACAGCCATCAGGACCTTTCTTCAAGATTGCAACACATACTTGTTTCTCACCAACAATGTGAGGATTTTCTAGTGTTTCAGTAACACTAATTCCCAATTCTGATATAAAGCAATCCAGAGGTGATAATGTACCACTCGTTAATATTAGACTATGAAGGTCTTCTGCCATAAGATGTTCAATTCTAGAAAATAATAACAAATAAGAAGCGGAAAAGCAGGAGTACATTTATTAAATCAACAAAAAAAAATTTCACAACTTAATTAAGAAAAGTGTTTCTCTTTTATTGTCACATTGAAAGACAAATTTTGATGAAATTCACTAAATCTTTTTTTTACTTTCATAAACCATTCATTTCTGAGTTGCATAGATGGATGAAAGAACAAGATCCATTTTAATGATATATTTCCTCTTATTTTGCAGTTTATCCTAATGTAGCTGCTATTTTACTAGGTACATATCTGTCTACAATTAAGTCAATTAATTTTAGGAGATCAGAGACAAAAATAACTGGTCATTCTATTCTTTCAGAATAATTTAATTTCACTTTCATTGTTCTTAAGGGCCAGCGGGAGTCACCAGCTCTGAAAGAGTTGACTGGCACTACCAGTCTGCCAGTGAAAAATTGAACTTTTATGAAAGCATGCCCTTTCCTGACTCTCTTCCAACTCCGCAGTACCATTCAGTTTATGCAAACAAGCCTTCTTTCAGTGGCATTGCCCTCACCAGCCCTCCGGCCCTTCTGAGCTGCCGTGGTTGACTGTGTCGGTCTGTGACAGATTTTAAGGTAAGTAGTCAGATTTTTATTTCAGACGAGGCCAAGACTTTATTTATCAACTGAAATTTATTTATGTTAACTTAATTGTTAGAGTAATTTGACATTAAAATATATTTAATTTGTATAATTCATATTTATAAAATTGTATTTATAAATTAATTTATAAATACAATGTAAATTCCTCCCACTCGAATCTCGACAATGTATTCTTTTAACTGACTAATTTACTGACATATTAGTAGAAATACAAAATCCTGGCCCGAGTTTTTCTCCGTTTTTCCTTCGGGTAGAGGCGGATTTCTTATACAGGTTCTCTGGGCTTTGTATAGGGGCGTGTTTATTGTAACAATAAATCATGAATTTAGTGTTTTTTCAACTCTTATGATTTTTAAACACTATACTCAGAATAATCTATAGTTCGATAATAACTTGTACATGTAAATTTACAAACATATTTGCGTTAAATTACAAACATATTGACATTATATATGTATTATAACTCGCAGCTAACTTTTTATCTTATCTAGGAACATATGCAAAAAAAATGTAATCCGCCTCTGCCTTAGGGTCCTTGATCGGAATTGATGGGATGGTCCCTTGCTTGCTTCCGGAGAGTAAATTAATTTATTGTCCTCCATGTGGTCATACGCAGTCTGTACTGTTTTTTGACAATAAATTTTTTATTGTTATTTGTTCAGGATATAGCTAGGTTGAGACCATGTGTTGTAGTGATACACAAGACATGAAGATTTAAAATAGCTGTATAAATAAATCAATAAATTAATTTTTTTAAGATTACAAACTGCGTACAACCACTTAGGGGCAATGAACTAATTTACTCTAGAAACAAGCTAGGAACCACCTCACAAATTCCGACCAAGGGTTCTGAGGCAGCTGGTAGATTTATCATCTCTCTGCCCCAAGGCAGGTAAAATCATGACATGCATGCCTAAATCTGGGTAGTTCCATTTTATAATATCTACAGAATATTAACAACTTCATACCCTGGATCGAGAAAGAAATTTAAATAGGAACTATTATCAAGTCTTTAAATTATTCCTAAACCCTGACAAGGTTGAGTATAGATAAAAAAGAGAACTGTTGAGGCAATTGTTGCTGCAGTTCATAAGCATATTTTCTCATTCATTATTTGAAATTACTTTGTATTTTCCAGTGCACAATGTATGGTATTACTCTCTCTGCATCTGCATTGTCACCGATTTCACCTATGGAAAAGCGTGGAATTTATTCATCAATTTCATCAGAATCGCTGCACACAGACAGATGGAAGTTATGCTAAAAACAGCATTTTCAGAATCAGGGATCGCCAAAACAGATAGTTGCATCAAAATCTCGCTTTCGATGTTTCTCATGATTACAGTAATTTCTATTCACTACGTACATGAAACAGTAACCATGACAATATAAATTCTCGAGTTTGCACTTGAATAAAAATCATCTTTGAGGGACTCTTTCTAACTATCAATGCTTCAAAATACCTGCTTTAAATCTGATGATGAAAGAATGAAAAATTACCAATTTTAGCGAGTTTTGAAGTCATTTACACGCTTTTCAGATTACTTTCTTTGAGAATTGAGAAAGGCACGACTATTCACTTTGGTCTCACCTACAAGATCGTTTTTTAAACACTGTTGTAGCATTACTCTAGAGAACAAAATTTGCGGATTCAAATCACCCTGATTTTTCACTTTCTGCAGTTTTTTTTGCTAATTACTCATAAAAAGCAAAAATATCGGAAAATGTAGAAAGACATGACCTATTGTATTTTCTTCAGCTTTTCAAAGGGACCTTTTGCAATAAAATTGAAATTCATTAGACTGAGAAATCCTGATTTGAAATTAGCAAGAAGGAACATAGAGTTGAATCTGACTCCCACCGGGTCTTAATATGTTTGGAGAGCTAAAAATTACTTTAAATAAAGTTTACCAAATGGTTACAATTTTTGTTAAAACATGCAAATCATTTTTGGCCTTGGTATACCTCATAATTGATTTTGACTAGCTACTTCAAACAAGTGACATTGTGTTCAGCGCTAGGTCATATTTTAAATGTGTATTTCCCGACTTAAGTTACCTTAATATATTTGATTTCTGGCCTTCAATTAGAGATTAGATAAAATTATTAATTTTGGTTTTTCAAAGGCAATTTTCATAACAAAGGGATGAAACCTCAGACTTAAATTTTTACGTGCATACACATGCCTATACATAAGACAAAATATATACAATTTAAACTTAGAAATAAGACTCCTTACCAAATTATGCCATTCCAAACAATAACAAATTTTGGCTTTCCCATTTGTTTTTGAAGGTCTCTAACAATACTAAGCAACCAATTAAAATTGATTTTTATAAAGATCTCTTTCAAGGTAAACTACTTTCATTAAAACTGAAGATATCATTTTCAAAAACTTATAAAAACACTTAACTTAGAATAACAATTGGAACTAGGTATCGGTTGCTTCTGGGACTTAATTCCCCAGAGAACCTAGTGTCAATTCTCAGTTTATGGTTTGATGTCAATCTCAAAGAAAAACATAGAAAAAACAGTTTGCTTTGAAATTTTGATGCATTGTGATTCAATACATAACCATTTTCTTTGATTCAGTTCAGTAGTCATTTAAATAAATTGATTAGATGAGATGGAACAAAAAATTTGAGAAATTGTTTTCTATCTTGACAGACCATTTTTGCAAAACAATGTTATAGTTGTAAGACTAAAACTATTTAAAAAGAAAGCATGCCAATATTTGTACATATTTAATAATAGTACAGAGATGAGCTAATTCTTTATTTAATTTATTTTTAGTACATTTTTTATTTTACTTTGTAGTCTATTTTATTAACAATGGTTCAAAAAATAGAATGTATGTTGTGTATGAGTTGGTTAATAAGGCTATTCTTTGTTTGGAACAGGAAATGAAATCTGAAATCACAGAACTGAAGTAAGAAAGTTAGAGTAATAAATTTAATAAATTTATTGTCAAAAAACAGTACAAACTGCGTATGACCACGTGGAGGGGAAAAAAACTAATTTACTATTAAAAAAAACTAATTTAGAGTTAACCCATCTCTAATAGAAATGTTAAACCTTAGAAAAAACAGGTTATGGATGTATAAACAATTAAGAATAATTTTACAAAATCAATTTTAAATATTATACAAAAGGATTTATTTTCTCAGAGATACTCATTTAAAAAGGAAGTGATATTTCTATTTAATTTAAATTTTGCCACAAGCTAAAATTTTTTGAATAAACTGTTTTAACACTGGATTCATATTTCCCTTCTGAAATGAATTTTCTGAATTTTTTCCCCAAAAGTTGCAATAACATTTTCAAGATTTTGTTAAAAGACCTTTACATAATTTATACCTAACATGAGAAATCAGCCTACTTCTTTCACTGTTTTGTGTAGTTATTTATGCGATTTCAAATTATCGGAAGAGAAATTACTCACCCAAACTGAGGGCAGAAGCACCAAAAGTTAATAATTTTTCCCTGGCAAGCCTTGGAAACTGTCCATGAGTTAGCCCTCTTTTTTCCATCATCATTACTCACATGTACCTAGATAAAAAATGTAGATCATTCTAATCGCTGATTATAACAACACGATCAACGAATAAGATATAATTACCTTGAATGATGTTTTTAATTGTTGAATGTAAGATGGATTATCATGCTCATATTTAAAAACAAGATTCAATAGATCGATAAATTTCTGCAATGCTGCACCTTTTCTCTGGAAAGGCGATGAGCTAGTTGTTGACAAGTAATTCACTATCTTGGTAATAGCTTCAACAACTACAGTCCTCCTACCTGGTGACAACTGAAAAACAAACTTCAATTAATATTCACTTGCTATATCAGATAAGTCAATAAGAAAGAACACCTCAAATATTTCCTAATGGATAAAGATAAAAAAAAACTGACAAAGATTTGACATGCTGCTTTTCATTTGATGTATTCAAATGATTTCTAGCTGTCTTATCAGCAGAGATATTGCAATAAAAAATAACTTGATAATAAACCTGTATAATCACTTCATCAAAACACATATACTAGAAAACCTTTTTAATTTTCCAATGGCTCTAAAAATATAACAAAATTATTTTAGAATGCAGATAATATTGACAGCACTTAACAAGTAAAAATTTATTAGTATCATCACGTTAGTTTTAAAAATCTTTAACAAGGAGGCGTAAGGAATGTTTTAAGTCACAACAATAAAATATGAACTGAATGATATTGGTCACACACTCCATGTTAGAGTGAAGAAACATCATTCGATTAATAGTTTATTGAAGAGAGACGGCTAGAAGTTACAGAAGTATTTCAAGTATTTAGTGAATTTATTAATAATTATACTAAACATGATTAAGAAGAAACTTAATAATTCCTTCAAAGTAATCACATTCAACAAAAATGATACCTGTTATATAATTTTGGAATTATGAAAAGCATATTCACTAGGTCCTTACTTCAACTTTTTGTAACAATTCAAACATGAAGTCACCAGGAAATGTGGAACCAGGGGCAAGAGTATCCACAACACTTTCAAGTTCAAGAAAAAGTGATTTCAGTAAGCAGAGATCTTCTGCAGTAAAATCAGGAGAATCTTCATCACCTACATTAAAACCATCTTTAAGTTTTTCAGCAAACTCATTCATAACCTGCCCAAGAAATAAGAAATAATGCAAAAATAGTCAGAAAAACAACAATTACATTAGGTAACATGATTTGGGTTTTGCTCGACTTGACATGTTTTTTAGAACTTTATGTTGATTTCAAAAAACGCATTCATTTCTCAAACATATAAGGATTTTTTATAATTGTAAAAACAAAATTTGGAATTTAGTCAAATTTCTGTAATGCTAGACAAGTATAGTTTTTAGAACTGATTCAAGAATGCTTAACTTAAATGAATATAAAAATGAATCAACAGAATGAATGTTGATACTACGTCAATATAAATCATGATGAGGTGTAACATTTTGGAATGCAGTATTCTAGATTATACATAACGGATGTTTGTACGCAGCATTTTTAGATTTTGTGTAAGATAAACATTTTGTTTATTGTGCAAAGTTACAATGATATACAAAATGATAATGATAATTTTTTAATGATATACTATGTATAATGACATCAAGAGATTCTTAATTTATTTAGTTATACTTAGCAGTTTTTCAGTTAAAAAGTGACAGTTAGGTGCAAATTTTGTGAAAAAGGTGAATCATGCATATTTTGGTACACAGCTCAGATTGGGATAAAATTTGGAGTCTGTCATATGAGGTCAATGACAGACAATTTCTTCTGTATTCAGAAACTTCGAACAATAAATGCTGCTCAGGAAGAGCACCACATGGAGGTTCTTCTATGCGCTGGTACATAATCATTGTCTGTTCTCAGATGGCCACTTAATGGCAGGAATGACAAGGGTGGTGTGAGAATGAGGTAAATGATGATGAGTGAATTTTGAGGTGGAATGAAAGGCAGGGAAAATGGGAGAGAAACATGCCCGAGAAAACCTGCCACAAAATCGCTTTGTCCACCACTGCAAATTCTACTAGGATCAACTGGGATTTGAAACTATCACGAAAAGTAAAGGAAAGTGTGCTATGTTCAATGCCACGGGTCACACATGGAAGGACATTATCATGGACTCTGGGATGTGAATATAATGTTATTTTACAGATGATGTTTAAAGAGTGAGTCTACAAATATTTCACAAAAGGAAGAGAGAAGTGTTTATTTGAGAAACAAGAAAACTCAAACCAATATTTTTGCTTTGAGAAATTAATTTCCTTGTTTCACACTCCATTTTAGAATTTGTGTCCTAATTAATACTTCTGTAATTCATAATAATTTTTTTACTTTTATCTAAATATACAAAGACTATTACACATCACATAGTGTTACATAAATAGCTGAAATTTGACAATTCTGTACATTTTGTTTTTACAATAATAACATACCCTGATATGACTAAAAAATTAAATCCTATTTTTTAACATAGTGCAGTAAGTATGTTCTATATCACTTAACTTAATCTAAATCTCAGATGAAAAGTGAAATTTTGTAGGTTTGTTATAATTGATCAATAATTCATACCTGTGTAACTTCATCCACACACATTGCGACATCAGTACTACTTAGGGAAAGAGAACCTGCTTCTTCACACACCTTCTCTATATTGTGAGCCTCATCCAAAATGACAACACATTTCTGAGAAACATATATTTTTATTTAAAAACAACTATGACTAAAAATAAAATATGTAGCTCTAAGTGAACAAATCTTTGTTACATTTTTCACTCAAATTAAAAATCTAAGACAAACAAATTTTCATGTTAATCCAATAGAAAAACTACTCTAATTTAAAAATTCTAATGAAATTATCAAATAATTTCTTTACACTGATAGTTTCATATAAATTACAAAAGTCCAAAAATGATTTCACAGATTTTTGGAAATACTTTGAGTAACAGGTGTCAGACTATGGTTAGTGAAACTGTTTGTCTATATTAATGCAAATTGTAAGTTACATTTGTGGATTTTTTTGAGACTCGTGTTTTATTATCAAAGACAAACTTTGACATAGGATTCATCTACAATCTAATGAAGTTAACTAATTTTGTTAACTTCATTAACAATGTTGAGAACTCTGTCAGAGAAATACAAAAGGTTGACCTTTTGTCTTGTGATATTAGTTTACTGTGGAGGAGCATATTTATTTCCAATTTATTAGTCAAAGTTTAAATTTTGTCATCGTTTCATTCAAATCATCTCATAGTTAATGCTGATAAAACTGTATCCATATCATTTCACAATAGTGTAACAAAATCTCTTCCTCTCACGTCACTTTCGATAAACAGAATTCATTAACACATAAAACTGTGAAGACAACCAAATTTTTAGGGCTCCATATTCAGGACAACCTCAAATGGAATTGTCACATTGATAATCTGAATTCCAAACCAAGCCAAATTGTCCTATTCACTCCGGTTTCTAGTTGTCACATTTCTCACTGCATGTTTTTTGCAAATCTTTATTCTTATGTTGCATTAATGATGTGGCATTATCTTTTGGGGCTAATTCGTTAGAGTATTCAAACTTTAAGGATTCAAAAGAGGATAGTTTGGATTGTGTGTAGACCTTTATTTAGAGAATTAAATATTCTCCCTTGCATATTCATTTATAAAGAACCCATGCCAATGTCAAGTTTGTAAAGACAGAATTATTAATATCCCACAATCTGCTTTAGAAGAAACAGTCTAGTTTTGTGAACAACACTTGTAAAAATATATGGTATAAAAAAATTGAATCTCTTCAAACCCACAATTAAAAGCTTTCTAATGGGCTATTGGGCCAATAGTGTTAAAGAATTTACTGATTTTAATAAAAGAAGTAAATGTGAGTTTCAATTTCCCAATAAATAATGTTTATCCCAAAAATGACGATACGATGTTAATTCCTCTTATTCTTTATCTCACTATCGTTATAGTGCTCAATATTGATTAAATTTCTTTTATCATGCATGGTGTTTTTTATCTTTTTTATTTAACATATTCTATTTCTAATTGTACACAACCTTGGCATGATTGTGTACATATCTCTGTACCACACCCTGGCCTGGGTTTTATGCTGGTTTTCCTCTGGGTAGTGGTGGATTTTCTGTAGGAGGGAATGCCACTTAATACTTTTCTTATCACTGACCTCAAATTTTTACTGAAAATATATAAGATTCATTTTGGCATAGTAAATGATTTACAGACTGTATTAATTAAAAATTACTTAAAAGATGAAAAAGGTACTACTCATTGATGACTCATTAAGTCCTGCCAGAACTATGATGTAACAAACAAAAATTATATATTAAATTTGTTTTTTTTTGTGTGTGAAGTTTTAGTGGTCATCAATGTCATTAGAGTCCTAAATTTGTGTTCAATTAAAGAATTGTTTCAAAATATTAATTTTATTAAATTAAATGTATTCACAATTTGTATAAGAGAAACTACAAAGGAACTTAACACACGGAGGCAGATCTAGATTTTTTTTGGGGGGTGGGGGCAGAAGGGGTGTTTGAGTTACCGTGCTCCTACAAATGTGCAACCAGTGCTACCAAAACAGGATTTTTAATAACCTCATAAAAACTGTTAAAGTACAATTACAATAGATTTTTAGAAAAAAACATAAGTTTAATTGGTACTATGGATAATTAGAAACATCTGAGGGGTACTAGTTTTACATAATATATTAAACAATTTTAATGAACAAAATATACAGCCACCTCCTGACCCCTCAAGCAAGCAATCATAGCTGTTCATTTAGTCACATGTCATCTGGTAGTTGTCAGGGGACCAATGCCAAAATAATTGCAATAGGGAATGGATGTTCGGCCCACTTCTACCCGCCACTATAACCCTGCCTCTCTACTGGGATAGTAACTTCAACAATATCATGACTTACGACTTATGTATTAAATCATAAATTAAATAATACTGAAAAAGTTATTGGTGAGAAAATGTTTTACAAGCAAATTATAATACTCCAGTCATCTTTCTGGAGAGCGTTCCAAAAATTAAACTTACACCAAGATCCAATCCCAAGTTTTTTCTAGTCTTCATTTCCAGTAAATAATTGTAAGGCATAAATGTAATATCAGCAAAAGCGCTTAACTCTCTAGACACATAATAGGGACAACACAGCAACTTTCTTCCTAGCTTCACTAAATCTTCTATATCCATTATGTCAGGAACAGCAATCACCTCTTCTTTCTTTTTATCTACATTATTATAGAAATGACAGGTCTTACTCTTGACTTTCAGGCGACATGATATAGTCTATAAACAAAATATACATACGAAAGAAAACTGTTGTACCAAATGATTTCAAACTGTATTTATGATACAGCATAGATCTACTTAACCATTACCTTTTTAATTAATTCTCATTAGCATAACTAATACATTAAATACCTTCATTGCATTATTTTCTTCTTTGGAGACTTCAGGATGTACACACATTTGATCTCTCGATCCAAGTACTGACACTTTCATGTGTTTATAAGATGTTCTCTTTAATTCTTGCACCGCTTGAGTGAGCTGAGAATGTGTACGTGAAGCATAAATGATCCTCGGGGGACCTTCATAAAAAGGAAAGCTCACATTAGGTTACCTATATTGATATTCTAATATTGAACACACAATTCCAATTTCTACAACTTTTCCAGGTTTAAACTCACGAAAAAGGAGGTTCTTTTGATTTATCTCAGATCCTTGAGATAAATTATGACCATTAGGATCTTTCATAGAAGATTGAAAATTTCCAAAGGCATCTCCCAAACCCAAATCAGCAAATTTTGAGTGAAAAGTGGCTTGCATTTGTGCCTTTTTACATGTCAGCCAGGCACATGATGCACATAAGAGACTGAGAGTCTTTCCTGTACCAGTAGGAGACTCTAAAACTCCATTTCCACCCTACAAATAGGTCACATAAGAAAACAGCTTCCACATCAGAATACAAGACAAGTTGTATCATGTTACAAGGTGGCTCAGGTATAACGACAGAAAACAAACTCACAGCTTCTAAACAAGAAATAACTTTCTCCATGTATGCAATTTGAACATCGTATGGTTCAAACGGAAAGTTAACAGGAATACCTTTTATTACAACCTCAGGCATTTTTACGTTTATTTCTGATACTGGTGTTAACAATAAACAAGGACTAAAAACTACCGCGAATACATGTAAACCCAGTTAGAACAGCATCTTAAGAACCTGGATGCAATCACTGAGACATACGTGACAATGAATGTCATGGGGAACTAAACTGAATCCGAGTAAAAAGAAGGCACGAAGAACACTGAAAATTGTTAAAATCTGTCACGACATGAATTTCTTTCAACTGTATCACGAAACACGGGTCACGTGTCAACATGTACCGGAATCTGCCATAAACAAAAAAACTATACACGCAACAGGTAAATGTATTACATATCAATACACACAACTACTTCATTATTTACTACGACATGTTATCAATGAACAAGAAAGTTAATTCAATAACTTTCTCGCATTCCCGCACTCACGGCGGCACCATACATAGAATTCACTTTCATACGATTCCATTCAATGGTCCCTCTCGCGAAGACTCCGATTATCGATCGCGTGTACAATCGGAGGGAGTCAGAACTATACACGGTCGAAGTACCTACTGTCCGATTAGTTTAAGATGGAAAGTACGGACCGCCGAGTTTGAAATAAAACCAAAACCAATATTACGCATCGCAACTTTTTGGGTGAGAGAAAGGTTTTACAAACTTTTTTAAAAAAATTTTTGGATCGAGGGAAAGATTTACAAATTCGGCAATTTATACATTTGAAATCTCTCGTCGAGAACTGAGGAATGAGCTATAATCGTATTTCGACAAGACATCAGCTCGCTATCACAAACTCATCCATGAGACTTTAAAAAGTCAATATTTTTTCGTTGTTGCGATTTTTACTGCATATCCACTGAACATTGTCCCATTTCCAGTGAACAAATGTATTATTTTTTATGCAATGATATGCGAGGAATGACTTAGGAAACTGAAAGCCCTGCATGCAACTCTTGTGGACGTCGTTGCATCATGAGTTTAATAATAAACTTTATTGCCAAAAAAGCAGTTGCAAACTGCGTATAACCAAGTGGGGGCAATAAACTAAGTTACTGTCCGGAAACAGCAAGGGACCATCCTATCAATTCCGATCAAGGGTCCATGGGCAGTGGCGGATTTAATATATACAAAAGAAATTATTTAAGTTATCCATTAACTATTCAAAATAAATTGTAGATATTAGTGCAGTAAAATTCGAGATTAATAAAAGTATAAATGACATTCCCGCCCAAGGAATACCCGCCACTGCCCGGAGGAAAACCCGGGTCAGGATGAGGCTACAGAGATAATGTACACGACTGTTGCCAAGGTTGCGTACAGTTAGAAATAAACTATTAAAAAACAAAAAGGAGCAAAATTAACGTGCATGAAAAAGGAATTTAATCATTATCTAGAGTACTATAACAATAAGTGATAAAGTATAAGAGATATTAACATCACTTACATCATCCGAAGTCATGTGGAAAACAATATTTATTAGGAAATTAAAACTCTCATTAACTTCTTTTATTAAAATCTGTAAATTCTTTCACGTTATATAAATAATAGCACATTAAAAAGCTTTTAACCGCGGATTTAAAGATATTCAATTTAATTATAACTTTTAGATTTTTGGGAACGGAATTATACAAAATTATTCCTGAATGATAAGGGCCTCTTTGGCAAAGAGTTGTTGACACGCCAGGACGATGAATATTTGCCTTATTGCGAGTGTTGTCTAGACTATTTCTTCTAAAGCAGGGGTGAGATTTTAATAATTATGTCTTAACAAACATGACTACTTCATGAATGTATATGCAAGGGAGAGGGAGAATATTTAATTCTCTAAATACAGATTTACATTGATTTCGGGGGTGAGATGTATGATCCGAACTATTTTCTTTTGAATTTTAAAAGTTTGAATGCTCTAACTGGATTGGCCCCATAGATTATGCCGTACCACAAATGAGAATATACATTTGCAAAATACACGCAGCGAGAAACGTGTTGACTAACAATGTTGGCTAAAATTTGGAATGCATATCATATTTTGCGTAGTTTGGAATTAAAATTATCAATATGGCAATTCTATTTGAGGTTGTCCTGAATATGGAGCCCTAAGAATTTTGTTATATTGACTGATTTTATTTCCTATCCGTTTAGCGACTTAAGAGATTTCATTACACTGTTGCGAAATAACATGGATACTGTTTGATCAGTTTTAACGATGAGGTGATTTGAATGAAACCAAAACGAGAGGTTAGATAGAGTATTTTGCGCATTGACACGTTTGCATAGTAGATTTGTGTCCTCATCAAAGAGAACCATTTTGCAATCGGGCGTTGTGGACGACATATCATTTACGTACAATAAAAAGAGGATAGGACCTAAAATTGAACCTTGAGGAATTCCACAAGTAAGTAGCTTTGCTTCGGAAAGGTAATATTGACTTACTTTATTTTTAACATGGGAAATTTCAACTTGCTGATGCCTATCTTTCAAGTAGGACGTTAGCCATTGATGTGCCAATTCAAGAATACCGCATGAGTGCAGTTTTGAGAGAAGAATTTCGTGATCGATTACATAGAATGCTTTCGAAAAATCTAGAAAAATACTTTGTGGATTATCTACACGGTCAAGAGAATTGGTTAAATCATTTAGAAAAAAAATATAGCGATGTTAGTTGAAAGGGATTTCCTGAAACCGTGCTGATCGTTTGAGAGAATATTATTATGTGATAAGAAGTATAAAAGTTTCTTATAGAAAAATTTTTCCAGGATTTTTGAGAAAGTTGGCAATAATGTTATGGGTCGATAGTTTTCAACATAACGTTTATTTCCTTTCTTATGTAATGGTGTCACTTTTGCTTGTTTAAATACGTCAGGAAACACTCCTTTTGACAAGGAGCTATTGGAAATATGAGTGAGTGGATTTAATATAACGTGAGAGGAAGATTTTACTATAAATTCATGTATATCATCAACTCCTGCTGAAAATATATTTTTTAAAGAACTGATGACACATACTAGAGTTAGTCTCGGTAGTGAACATAGAATGCGGTACGTGTGTGGATGTATTTGTGTTACTGATTTCGATATTTTACCTATTTTTGAGAAATAAGAATTTAACAAATTTGCGATGTCCTTTGGATGTGATACAATTTTGTCATCGTCTAATGAGGAAATGTTTTCTTGGCGATTTTCTGAGGGATATGTGTAATTTTTTTATAATATTCCACATGGTTTTAGTCCGGTTGTTCGATTCTATTATCTCTCTGTCATTTTCCATTACTTTAACTGCATAGACCACTTTTCTAAGAATAGATTTATATTTACGGAAATAATCATGAAATTTGGGTGGTTGGTTATTGAATTTTGAAAGATAATGTAAATAACGTTTGGTTTTGGAAGAAATTCTAATCCCATGAGTTATCCATAGATTGTGATTGTTTTCTTTTACTAACTTGTGTTTTATAGGAAAGCAAGAGTTGTAATACTTCACGAACGTTGAAAAAATACACAGAATTTATCGTTGGTGCTTTTACATTTGTACACGTCATCCCATGTTTCCTTATGTAAAAGGTTTTTAAAAATTGTTAAATTTTTTTCGCTCAACTGTCTAGTAATCTTACAGAGGATACTTCATGGTTTTAATTTATCTTCAATAGTTAATATTTGGGCAAAGTGGTTGCTATACCCCGCTTTAAATGCTTGAGAAGAATACATGAGTCCATTGTTGACAATTATCTAGTCCTGCACAGATAACAATAGATTTCGTATATTAGTGTTAGACGTTTTAATACGATTTCGAAATTCAGAAAAATATTTCAAGATCTGATTGGAGGTCTGTAAATACACAAAACGTCGATCAAATGAACTGCAGAGAGTTCGAAAATACCATCCAAGCAGTATTTCTCGTAACCTTACAGTGGGGCGATAAAATGTCATTTCTAACGTAGATACATGTACCGCCGTGATGATGATTACCTTTGAAATTTTGTCGACAGTAAAAACTAATTAAATAATTATTTGTAATGAAAGTACTTTTTATGTCATTATCAGAAAGCCAATTCTCTGTTCGACATAACAAATCAAACAGATAGTCCAGTAAAAGAATTTTAATGTCTATTACTTTGATGGAAAGCGAGTGAACAATATGATATAAGATATTTATTTTATTTTCTCGAGGGATGATTGACGAGAATTTATATTTAATTGTCATCTTCGAGTTACACATCGAACTCTCGACCGCAAGTTATAACCGTGTTTGGGGGCGGAAGGAGTCGGGGTTGGGGTCGGTGAAACATTTGGACGGGAGAGGTGAGATAAGAGGCGGAGACAGGTCAAGGACAGGAGAAGAGATAGGAGTGGGGAGAGATGGAGGAAGTGACGAGGTAGCAATAAGGGTGGATTTGGTGTAGATAGAGTAGGTGAGTTAAGGTATGTAGTTTAGAGAGAAGCGAAGCATTGTTTCCCAGACGGTCTGAGATGAAGGCCGTGCCAGGTCAAGTCCTTGGCAGAAAAGTGGGAATGCAAATCAACAAATGTGATGTTTGTGTCTACCAGGTGCTGTCTTAGACCGATGTTTAAGTTGTTAATTTCGTTAAAAGTGTGGCTTGTTGTAGCGTGGAAGCAGGCTAGAAAGTATGATGTTAATGCATTGGGAGGCCTGTTTGAGTTTTTGCATCTCTTAACTGGGATTGAATAAATCACTCAAATTTAACTCATTTTACCCACCAATAATAATCACTGTATCACGCTTTGTGAGTTTTCCGTGTGAGTGTCTAGTTCTCTGATAACTTCAACCAAACGAGCGTTTGGCTTGAAGAAACCGGTCACAGCGAAATGGTTGGGAACAATTCCACGCATAATGGAGGACATTTTTGGCGGTCATGGGAATCAGCTAAAACTAAAACGCAAGAGTTTTGCGTGGAAGTGTCTTTCAGTGTTGGGAAGCACAATTTTACGTGTTTTTGGATGCCTGTGCTAACCAGTGCGGGGTTTGCGGGGAAGAGGGTTAACGGATTTGGGTGAGGAATAAGATGGGTAGAAAGACGTAGGAGGGGTGGGTAGAGGAGGGAAATGGGACATGTCCTCTAACACGCTAAACCTATTTTGTGTCAAGAGAGGGGGTGGTGTATGTGTTTTTGAAGAAACCGGGTGACAGCAGTTGGAAGATCGGCGAGAATCCCTAACTGTTGTCCAACCGCTGTTAGTGTTTTTATTGACCTCCTCAAGAGCACTGATACGAGTATCGATATATTGCACTATGTGTTCGTACGCCTTCTGGAGATCAAGTTTGAATGCGTTAAGGCAACCCCACACATTGGTCACTCGAGGAAACCCGAGCAACCGCTCGCCGAATAGCGTGGATGGGTGGCTCGCTGTTCGTCGCAACACGAATACCGGTGTTCGCCCTTTCCCGCAGAGTGACAGTCATTTGAGACACATCAAAGGAAGCCGAGCATAGGTGAATACTCGCGAGTGACCTGTTCGTGGTACTGCCCACATATTCGTGCTTTTAGGAACACCAAGGATAGCAAATATACGAGTATTACGATTTCAAGTTATTTCGAGTAAGTAATCGCTGAAAAAACAAATTATTTGTAATTTTCTCCTTATCGTACAAAGTAATTTAGAAGTTTTTTGTAGTGATAAAATAGTGAAATTGGAAGTAATAAAGTAGTGATGAAGTAAGTTTGTTTATTATCGCAAACGTGGTCATACGCAGTTTGCAACTGCTTTTTGTCAAAAAAGTTTATTGGATGAGTGATTTAAACCAATAATATTTTTATTCATTTATTTTACTTTTTTATTAAGCGTCTTTACATTGTTTTTATTAAGGTTTATTATAAATAATAAAAATATAACATTTAAATGTAATTTATATTTCAATAAATAAATAAATAGAAGACTGTTGTGGAGACACAAAAAGATATTTATACAATATTGATTATTTTACAGTAGATAAATTCTATAATGATTGTAAGGGTCTTAAAATTCGAGAAAATCAATTACTATAGCTATATCCATATGGAATAAAACTAGCTTATTAAATATTTAATTTCACTGATTTAATTAAGATTAGATAAGACCCATTTACCTAACAACATTTCACAAGGAAACAACATACGCAGCGGAATGTGTAATTTCTTCAGATTCATTCTCCATAACCTAATCACCAACACGAATATTCGAAGTTCCCAGGGAGAGCACGTGCTCGGTAAATTGTATATGTCCGTGTCATTGTGCTCGCCAAGCGGCGAATACTCAGAAAATACCCCGAGCAAGACACTGTTGCTCGGGATTCGCTGTTCGGTTGCTCGGGGTTCGCCGAATAACGAATCTGTGGAGCCACATTTAAGGTATGCGATCGTGTCCATGAGACGAACATTACGTGACAGACTCCGTGAATGCCATGTCCAGCAATGGCAAGACTATCTTGCCCGGGCCACCGTATCCTCTTCCGACGAGGTGTGAAAGATCTAGAGGACCCTCCGACACCCTTCCACTGCCATCACCTCTCTCCTCATTCCTGGTACGTCCACTCCCACCTACGACCCGGCCAGTAAAGTTGAGATCTTCGGCGATATCTTAGAAACCCGCTTCTCGCTTCCCATCATTACACTCCACTCCTCTCCCTTGACCACCCTTCTGCCCCAGTTTTCTCCTATCACCCCAGACGATGAGTGGACCTTAGGAGTCTGGGAGGTGAAGGCCGCACTGAAACGCGTCAACACGAAGAAGGTGGGTGGTTCCGACAAGCTCCGTGGTGTCTATTTTCGCCATCTTCCTCACAACACTGTCCTCCTTCTCACTAATATATTCAACTCTTGTCTTTCTATCGGTTACTTTCCTCTATCATACCACTATCGTTCTTATCCCCAAGCCGGGGAAAAATTTTCGGGACCCTAACAACTATTGTCCCATCAGTCTTTCTTCTCTTCTTGGCAAACTCTTCGAGCGCCTTGTCCTCACCAAATTTACTCCTCTCCACGAATCCTCTCATGCTGTTCGTCCCTCCCATTTCGGATTCCGGCGTAACAAGTCTGCAGACGTTGTGACTGACACACGAACTAGCGCTAATCCTTTCTCGAATAATTATCATTCCTGCCATCTTCTTTGATTTTTCTTTCGCTAATCCTTTCTCGAAGAATTATCATTCCTGCCATCTTCTTTGACTTTTCTTTCGCCTTTGACACTATCCATCATCACCTAGTCCTTCACAAAACCAATTCCTTAGTCCCTCCTGTTTTTCACCACATCCTGCGCAGTTACCTTACCGGGCGAACCTTTCAGGTTCGTTACAAACGTTCCCTCTCCTCCATCCGCCACATCTGCGCTGGGGTTCCGCAGGGTAGTGTCTGGGCATCCACTCTGTTCTCTCTCTTTCTTTACGATCTTCCCGACCTTCGGTATGTTTCCGAATTTCTTTACGCTGATGACATCGCGTATGCGGCACGTGCATTCAATCTCCCTCTCGCTATCTCTAACCTTCAATTTTCTACCTCTCGCCTGGAAACTTGGAGTTCCTCTAATGGGCTCACCTTGAACCCCTCCAAGTGCCAGGCAATAATCTTTACTGGCAAACATCTGACCGGCAAAGCCTTCCAAAACCTGCCGTCGCTCAAGGTCAAAGACACCACTGTGGCCTGGTGCACAAGTGTCCAGTACCTTGGGGTCACGATGGACAGGAAACTCTGCTGGAAAGAACATGCCAAATCTATCCACTCCCAAATGAATAGCACGCTTGCCCGTCTATCTCCGATCTTTACCAATCGCAGGATCCGGCTCAAGGTGAATCTCCTTATTTACAAAGCTTGTATTCGCAACCTTGCGGTTTACGCCTGAGAAACATGGGTAACTGCTTCCAGAACTTACCATCTCCGCCTTCACATAATCGAGAACCGGTTCCTGCGCATGGCTGTACGACCGCCTTTACTCACTCCTAACTCTTATTTCCGTTCTCTCTCTAATTTGGAACCCATAACTAAATTCATTTTCTATCATGCCCGGAAACACATCCGGAAGGCTTTCCACGACCCCTCCCATCACAACACTTTCAGAAAATACTCACGTCATTTAGCACGCAGTCAATCCTGTCTCACGCCGAAAATTCCCTTCAAATATCCTCAAACTAACTGTTCATAAGTTTTAATCTTCCAAAATTCTCTTCTCTCAATAATCATTCATTCTTTCCTTCTTCAAATTTTCAGTGCCTCATCTTACTTCCGCTCTCCTTTATACCCCCTTTATATTACTAAACCAGAAGTCGCCGGTTTCCGGCGGACATGGTGCTCTCTTTTAATGTTCTAGGAAGTCGTGTTACCATAAAACCGTGAGACCATCCACGATGAGCGCCAACATGGTGTAGGCGTGGACCGATGCCTATCCAATCAAGAAGATCGTGTCCATTGTTGTGACTTGGTTAATAACTTGGAAAAAAAGCAGATGCGAAACAAAGTCGAATACTACTAATAAATCGGGTGCTTCTAGAGAGATAATTAGTTATTACAATGAAATAAGAATTTAAGTTAAAACTATTGAAAATTTTATCTTACTCTAGTTAGGGAGACGAAATAAAGCAACTATTTCACGAGTACTACGACAATGAGAGTTTCATACCTACAGAAATTTGAAAGAAATACTTAAAACAAATTGGAAATATGCTTCACCTTTATGTTTCCAAAAAAAATATAAAATAAAATGTAAAATAAATTTATTGCCAAAAAGCAGTACTACCTGCATATGACCACGTGGAAGACAATAATCTAATTTACTGTCCGCAAGGGACCATCCCGTCAATTCAAATCAAGGGCCCCAAGACAGGCGGATTGAAAAATTTCAGCAAAAAATCCTAAATAAGATAAAAAGTTAGCAACCAGTTATAATGCTAATATAATATCAACATGTTTAATTTAACACAAAAAATTTATTTTACATGTACGAATTATTATCAAACTACAGATTATTCTGAGTATAGTGTTTACAAATCATAAGAAATGAAATAACACTGAATTCACGATTTCTTGTTTCAATAAATGCACCCCTAGACAAAAGCTTAGAGAACCTGTATAAATGATGTCCTAAACTTCATCACACCTTAGAATGACACTACAAAAATCACAAGGAAATGAGAGTTCGTAAAGTTCTTTTGTCTAGTTCAACTGCAGTGAAGTTTATCGAGCATATTTATGTGTTAGCAACCTGGAAACAAAATACTAACAACACTAAACCAAAGAAAATACTTAAATTCACTTAAAGAAATACAAAAACTCTAGAAAATAAAATAATTAAGATAATTAAACTCAAAAATGAACACAGCGCATTAACGAGCGTTGCTTATGATATAAGACGGCTAGTGCACTTTGAAATAGAAACAGAACATTTCTCTAAAAGGATCCGGTGCATTGATATTATAGCAGCGTCTCCTTACCCCGGAACCTGTAAACTCTTTCTTGTCTATTTCTTTCCGTTGAAGTACAAAAAACCCTACAATTCGAATTATTTAGACGCAATAACTCGAACTGAATATGATTTCCCCATGATGTACTATCCATACATATCACGCTCTCAAACTCGAACTACAAACCTATCTCAATTTTCCTTTTTCATTAAAAAATAAAATTATTCTATTATGCAATAAAAGATCCTAAAACTTTCTTCAAAAAATCAGGGGGAGTTATTAGAAACAAGAACATACTCTCATTAATAAACATGGATTTCAAGAGAAAGTTCCTAAACTACAGAGTAAGATCAATCCTTGGCTTTGCTTTGTGATCATATTGGCATAGTACTAATAATATATGAGATTTTTATGGCATAGTACCAATAATACATAAGGAAGTATCATATAAGAGTTTCCAGATGTCGCAGAGGTAGAAGAACAAAGAACTGATAGGAACTGTTTTCCAATACCACACCAATGTTGAGAAGGTACATACATTATAATTGGTATTATGGATAATTTACAACATGAGGAATACTAGTTTTACATAATATATTGAATCAATTTTAATGAAAGTAATGTTCTAAGTGACCATTGAGGGCTGTTCTTCTTTTACTCGCATGCCATTTGGAAGTTGTCAGAGAAACAATGTCAAAATAATCATAGCCCAGATAAACTTCCTAATTCTTTCTCCATACCCTAAACATTTCACAACTACCGTTTTACTGTAATTAAAATATTTTTATCCTTTCACTCTGAAATATCACCCATTAACAAATCTGGGATAAAAAGGTATTAACTCATTTAATATTCAAAGATAGTTACTGGAAAGAATAACTGATTTAAGTTATAAGTGATACTATTATATTATTTATCATCATTGTTTTGTATGTACACTTAATCTTGTCATGGAGGAGTAAAACTGTGACTTCCCGCAATTACCAGGTTATAGCACAATTAAAAAAAACCCGAGAAAATCTATAAAAAATGTAATTTTTCGCAAAATTTCAATCCTATGAGTCCAAACTACTACAAAAATGTACTTTCTCTCAAATCAAGTAGTGAAAACGTCTTCACAAAATTAAAAAAACCCAGTAATAACCAGTTCCGTACGTTCGAACCTCTTTAACGCGTAACTCGTTAACTCGAAATGAAATGAACGATTACTTTCCGTTGAAGTACAAAATAAAACCTACAACTCGAATTATTTAGACGCAATAACTCGAACTGAATATGATTTCCCTACGATGTACTGTCCATACGTATCACTCTCTAACTCGAACTACAAATCTAGTGCAACCTATAACTCGAAAAAGCATTATAAAACTTTGTGGTCTCTGTAAATGGAAATTCTTTTCGCAAGACTCTTTAACTCCAAGCATTAGTTTCGTTGTCGTCAATAACAAATTCCAAGAAACGATTTCGTATTTTCATTGAAAGATGTAGAGATATTGAGGACAATATATTTAGTGCCTTATTTGCAATCGAGAATACAATTGACAAAGAATGTGTTAATTCCTTGACTCAAAAGAAATTTACAGAATTCTTTTCCCAAATAGAATTTGTAATCAGGCACTGACCAGGTCCCGACCTGGCCATTCCCGGCCCTGAGATGGCGGCCATAGATGCTCCCATGCCCCTCGTCGGGTCCGTAATGAGGGACCATGTCAGTGCCCGGTAATGGGTCCATGTATGGTCCAAGTCAATGTTGCCTGATCAGTGCCACAGATGTCACGGTAAGGTGGGAAATTCAATTTAATATTTGACCAACGTTTCACTGGAAACCAGTGAATATTCTCTGGATCTTTTTCGAGACACTTTCCAGTCCCTTCACTGTATTCCCCTATAATAGTCGATATCTCGGCGAAACCATTAAGAATTTTATACACTAAATTTTATTCATTCATATTAATCATGAAATATCTTGTATTTCTTGAGCAATTAACATATCAGACTAAGGCGAATTAACGAAATTCATATCCAATAGTACTCTATACTCACAACCAAATACAATGTTTTTCTAAATTTGAATGGATTTATTTTTACTTTAAAACCCAATGCGGAAATGACATGAAATCACCATAAAATCGATACCTATCTAATAGTTCTAAGATCAATTATAAATTAATGAAAGAAGAATATAATGGATATAACATTGTTCAATAGGCGAAGAACTTAATTGAATCATTGATTTAATATTAGTAAATAATAGTTCAAATGATTTTCATAATAATATTTAGATCATGAATACATAATTTGCTCTGAATCAATATATGAAATATAGGACTCAATATTTATTGACTAATTCATATGACTCAATCAAAAAGAAAAACATTTGAAATAAAATGAAAAATTACGTAGATTTATCCACAAAAATACATAATAATGTATTTTCTTCTTCTCTCTGCTCTTCCGCCGTTTTGATCTTTGGCGAACCCAATGGCAGTTCCCAATGTCTGACAAAGTATATTTCCGTTGGTTTCACGGAATTTTTCTCTTGAAGTCCTTTTAAATGAGAACAATAAATATACACTGTTTTCGTCCAACTACGTTCAGCGTAGAGGAAAGGGGGTGGCAGATTTTTCAATAAAGCGGGTTTTGCTAGCTGGAGAATCCTGCAAAAGATATTTCTTTTTGGAAACTCTAATGCCACACCGCACTTGTACATGGGATGACGAGATTGCCCTTTGAAAATGAGTAACAAAAGTGAGTGGGTTACCATCTGGAAGGGGGTGGGGGGTTCATGACCATCCCTGGGGAGATCCAAAGAGAGGCTCGGTTCACTGCACTTTTGTCGGCGGATTTCTTAGAAAATATTCACACAGAAAGTAGGGGAGCACTGGGTCCGTGCCTTGTTTGAGGAGGCCAGGGAGCAAAAAGAGCTTTTTCTATGAGCTCGAGAGGATACTCAGTAAAGTGATATGCAAGAGTTTCTTCCATTTGTTCAACCTTTGTTAATTATAATAAATTATTTATCACTACTTAGTCATTTCTGTAATATCAGGCCAATCGGATTATTATCTAAAATTAATTTAAATGTAAAATACTTTAGTGTATATTGTGGAGCAATCTTCTCCATATTTTATGTTAATGAGAATTTCAAGGAGTGCTATATTTATAAAAATTATAAATATGAATTCAACGTTTATTGTAAAATCAAAATTTCGATAGTACGTGAAAGCGTTGAAAATGTATTACGTTCTTTTTTTTATAAAACATTGAGACAAGATTCCAACACGTGAAAATAAAGATGCTATATTAAATTGAAAAAAAAAACAGTTCATTAAGATCATTATAGTTTTGTTGGTTGTAAGAACGTTGCCATCAGAAAAAAAGAACCTTTAGCATAAACTTAAACTCTGTACATGTCGGGAGAAGTACAGAGTTTTGCAATCGTATTGCAAAAAAGCAAACTTTGAAAATTAAATAAATCATACCATACACTCGTGATTTTCTTTTCAAATACTAAAATTATGATATGTTCCGGATACTGTAGCTGTTTATGACTTGTCCTATGAGATAAATAAATAATTTTCACGCATATCAGTCGCACAGATTTTGCTATTAATACTTTCAGAACATAAATAAATTGTCTTCAGTACTTTTCGAGTTTTTTGAATTTTTGATAGCTAAGCAAAAATGCTGTTAATAACAAAATCTGATTTTAATGGACAACGAGAAATTGACATAGCAACGATTAAAATATATAATAATGATAATGTAATTAACGACGCTAGTCGTAAAACATCGAGTCAATACTTGCAATATAAGGTACGTATGAAAATATGATAAGTTTTAACATGCATTTTTAAATGTTGTGCTACTTTCCAATCAATTTTCTATATTCTATTTTCAGAAACCAACACTTCCAGAGTTTTTAGAGGACTTACAAGCAAAACACCCAATTTGCACACATTTTGTTAATTAATAAGTCTATCACTGACCTATTGCAAGCAGGTGGTAATAGAATTTGGCTTTAAATAATAATTCACTATTATCAACCACTAAAACAAAAAATTCACTTTCCTCTATGAACTTCCATGATTAACACAATCAGAGAACGATAAAGAAAATGAGCTACTTACAGGATTCAGTTACTTCATTGCCCAATTATTTTCTTGTGTAAGATATCACTACTCCTTTTCACTCGTACTTCATTAAGCACATTTTTTTTCATCTGTACCACTCCATTTCTTTTACATTTTAATTCACGACTTCAGAAAATCCTTACCCACGCGCTCTCTGTTTCACAGCCGTGTTGGCACTGGTTGAAGTTCGAATCGTTATTATAAGCTTCCCCATGAAAACCCTGCCTGAACCGAACGTATCTCGATATATACCTAGCCAGTTGAATACCCTGCAAGGGCCAAGTATGGTTTCCATATAAGTACTATTTCATTACAGGCCCAATGAGTTCCAGGCAGGGGCCCAGTTATTTCAATGGTTTGCCAGGTTAAAATTCTACTTGGTTTAATATGTGTATTTTTTAATGTTGTTCCTTTACCACAAAATAATCTTTATAATTTAAATATGTACAATACAATAATTATGTAGTAAAATCTATTAGTCGAATTTTTATTTTCTTACAACTATAACTTGAATAACATTTACCTCTATAAGTTGAAAATACTTAAACAAACTTTTTATGTGAATGTCCTCTATAACTCGTTAACTCGAAACGTATAACCTTTTCCTTGAAGTAAGTTAAAGAGGTTCCATTGTATATGTCATAATTATTTTAGTACTTTTATCTTCTGTACATAATGTGCTAGATATGGTTAGCATTTATTTGAGAAATAATTTGAGAAAAATCAAGTGATTTTTGTGAAGTCAAGTAAAAAATCAAGTGAAATTGCGTCTAAATCGAGTGAAATTACAAGTCCATTAAAACTGCGAAGTAAATGTGGATACCTACGACACTTACTTGATCATAAAGTTAGCATAAATATATTCAGATAATTGATTTTTCTTTCAGTACATTGAAGGCAATGACCTCCAAATGGGAAAATATACTTTCTATGTGATCGTAAGTACTTTAAATTCCTTTCAACACTAGGAGATGGGATCCTCCCAGACTCCGTGGTTTGCTTTTTGTTACGTCACTTTCTGAAAAGCAGATATATATGTACGAAATTATAGTACATTTTTCCTTTAACTCTTTGAGATAAATTCGCGTCGACAGTATGGGAAAAACGTTCGGGGTACTCTTGACCTTACTTGGTATTTCACGTCTGTAAAACTTTACGTAATATATTATTTATTAATCTTACAATATTAACAACAATCAACCAAAATATCATTCTTCGTCTTGTTTCCATCATTTTGTCCAGACATGCATGTTTTGTCGTGCTCATCACCAACACAACAATTAGTTGTGTTGGTGGACTCTGTATTGAAACACGCGTCGTTTAACGATGCCCGCCGCAGATACGGCGACTTTCGTTGTGGCGTGGTTGGTCAGGAGCCGGCGGCAATTAGTGCGACCAGTGAGTGTCGTTTACAATAAAGATAATGAAAATAATTTGCTCTCTGCTGATTTTGAAAAAGAAAAGAAGAAAGAGAAAATGAAAGATTTTATAATAAAAATGAAAGATTGGGGTGGTAGCTTGGGTAGGTATGTGGGATAGAGTACTGCATAAGAGAAGGGGTCCTCGGAAAGATGGTGACGATATTTGTTGAAAAGATTGGAAGAGTTCGAGTCGGAGAAAGCGCGTTCAATTCCTTTTTCAACTTGAGAAAAGAGAAAGACAGTCAGAGGTTCGAGTTTCGGTAACTGTCTCAATTCTGAATTTTTGGTAGCCCGTGGGGGTTTAACAGCGATACGCAACACCTGATTTTCTTGTTGTTGAAGGAGACGGAGGTTGGTGTAGCGCATGGTTGCCCGGGATTCGCAGTCGTAGGCTGTTAGGCTGCGGATACAGGTTTTACATATATTGAGTTTTATTTTGAGGAGTATTTGGGGAATATATAGAAAGGGGGTAAGTTGCATTTTCTTGCGTTTATTTTGGCGTGGAGTTCTTTTACACGGTTGCTCCACGTGAAGCGGCGGTCCATGCGTAGGCCCAGGTATTTGATGTTGTTCGTCCATGGTATTTTGTGCCCGTCGACGAGGAATTCAGGAGTAGTCCTTAAGCGTTTGTAGGTGCTGCGCCTGTGGCCTGTGCCTGGCACTTGGTGGTGTTCAGTTGGAGTCCATTGGTTTTGCTCGAGCGGATGAGGCGGGTGGTGGCTCGTTGAAGGTAGCGTAGGGAGGCCGGGAGGTAAGTTTTTTTCTGCCGAGAAAGCAACGTCGTCTGCGTAAAGGAATTTGGCTACGTTGGGGGTGGGAGGAAGGTTTGAGAGAAAGAGGGAGAAGAGCGTTGGTGACCATACTCTGCCTTGTGGCATGCCTGCTAGGATCGGGCGGAGGGTGGAGGTGGTGTGCTGGCATTTTATGTACAAAGTTCTGTTGGCGTGAAAAGGTACGGGGATTAGATTTCTGGTTTTGAGGAGGAGTAGGTCGTGGTGGACGGTGTCGAAAGCAAATAAAAATCGAAGAATATTACTGGGGTAAGTTTTGATTTGAGGTGGGGTGAAATTTCTTGGGTGAGACGGAGGGTTTGTAGGACGGCTGATTTATGTTGGCGGAAACCAAATTGGGGGGAGGGGAGGAAGTTGTGGGATTCGAGATGGGTTATTAGGTGAGAGTGGGTGAGTTTTTCGAAGAATTTACCGAGGATGGAAAGGAGGCTTATGGGGCAGTATTTGTTGGGGTTTAGGGTTTTGCCAGTTTTTTCAGATGATATTTTCATAAATTTCCTTGCGTGAACAATTTTTAATGGATTAAGTTTAATTGTGTTCTTTTTCCTTCTAGTAAAAGTACAAAAATATCAAAATGTTTCGTATAAATTGTTGAAAAATATTGACTAATTTGTATTCGTTTTTTTAAATGCAGAGTTATACGAGAACGAGGACACCCGAGGTGGGCTATACTGGGGATGATTATTGTTCCCTCCTAGTTTACAAGGCAAATATTCATCGAAACATCCCTCGATATAATTTACAGGAAATTATTAATGAGTTTTCCAAATAATCAATAATTATTTTTTTCGTATCTTTTGTATCATGAACCCTTTATTTTATATCAAAAGTCTATCTCGCGTGTTACTTGACTCTGTCATCTGTGATCATGCAACACGCCAAAGAATAGTTAGATTAGATAAGGAAATGACGCCTAAAGTGCGTTCAAAATTGTAATTAAAATTAAACATTCCCTTGAATGTTGATATATATCTCAGTTTTCCCCCTTAGTATATGGATCGTGAGTGAATATTAACAACTGCTTAACAGAAATCGGCTATGAAAGGAAAACGGAACAAAGTAGTCAACGATACGAGAAAAGGTTCACCAAGGTAAGTGAGACAAAAAATTTTTAGGAGTTAGATTCCACTTCTACATCTACTAAAAATTCAAGCAAAGTAACTCTGGGGAGATCAAAACTATTCAAAATCTAAAAATAAAAGAGTTGTAAGCATTTGAGGTAGGGAACATATTAAAACTAAAAGTTTCATTCTTACTCTAGATTTCTACATCTTCCTTAATAATTATTGATCATAATGAGAACTGGTGGTTTTGTAAAATTAAAACAATTTTCAAGTCAAATGTACTCGTCATTCAAATATAGGTAAAACCCTTGGTCTCGAACAGTGTTCTTTATTTAGTTTATTTATTTATAGCTTTTATATTTAAATATATTCATTTATCTTACTAGATCCTTTTAGCCACCTTGCCTGCAACAAAGAAATAGTAAGGGTTCTGCGTCTATTTTCTCTTTTTACTAAGTGCCTTTGCGCTCCCCATGGGAAACAGGGGTTCCCATCTTTTTCCCAGGGAGGCGGACGTTTTCATATATCATATATCATATTATTTTGTCTCTTGTCCTTATTCGTTTGTCTTCCTGGCCAGTTTTTTTCTGTGTGTATCACTGTTCCTTTTCTGTTACCTTTCTTCTTAAGAGAGCGATGGACTTCCGTCTGGTTTCCCCTCAGAGAAGTGTCTGGCAAGGGTAACGTGGCCTAAGAGGGGAAATAGCTGTTACTTGAATATAATAATGATAGCCACAAACACTGTGTATTATTCGTGATATAAAACCATTCACAGCATATTATCCCCCTAAATTATTATTAAACAATTTCACCATTATTAATTTCAAAACTACTAGGTGATTCAAAAGTATAATCGAGTAAAATAACTTTGGTTCGCTTGATAAAAAGAAGTCGAACAACTTCCTTTAGTATACGAGATGCATTTCAAGTAACCGCAAGTTGTTTCTTTTGACCAATGATGTTATCTACTTTGGGTAGATTCAGAATTTTACAATAATGTTAAGTAGTTCATGTGCAGATTCCCATACATTTTCGAAATTATATATAAGAAGCTCTAAATATTTGCCTCCTTTTATTTCTATGCGTCTGTTTTCCTCTGGGAAGAATTTCAATCACCAACCAAGTTCAAGTTTTACATATCCGTGAACCGATGATATTTAATTTGTAAAGTTCAAAGTAATAACTAGTTTTCCCGTAGCAAATAATTCTCACTGTTAGAGGACTTCACTCCCATTTTGTTTTCAGTAGTGGATTAGCGCTCCAATTTTTTCAATAATGACCCGGTGCTTTTCCGGTGGTTTCTTTAGCTTTTACAATGTTTATTTTTCATTCATTTCATTTAACAATATAAGCAGCGTTGTATTAGTATTGACTAACTTATTGATTGATTTAACTCACTCTCAACTCACTTTTACTCTTTCTATTTCCTTCGTAAATTTTCGTTTTTAGAATATCACTACACAATATTATTTATTAAATGATTACTTTTGTGATAAACATTTCTTAAATCACTAATAATGTAGTGAGGGTGCAACCAATATGCTGTGGGACTGACTCCCATGCTAAGTATGTTTTCAGAAAGTGAATTATTGATTCTTTTCAACTTATATCATCCCCATCATTTGATTAATCTACGTCAGTATTCCCATGGGCATAGTCAAGTGGCCGATTCAAACACACGTGACACTGGTGCTGATGCAAAGAAGTATAATTACACATCGATAATTATTACTAGTCGTTAACTTTCTTTTATTGTATCTCTTTGTGAGTGCTTTGAAATTTTGTTATACATTGTCGATTAAATATAGAGCAGAGAACGTCTCTAGAATCAATTGAGTTTATTTACTCATACAATAAGTAATAGTAGTGTGCTATATTTTCGTAAGAAACGACAGACTTTATGATCTTCCATTGGCGTTGCTATAAAAATGTAGGAAATAAAACAAAATAAAGTAAAAAATATGTTCCAGGGTTTCCGGTTTAAAAGAAACATTTCATTTAAATGTTACAGATCCAAAATGTTCCTGGAGACTATCCGTGAGTTTTGTAGCAATGCAAGTATAACAGGTATCAAGTACTTTGTTGAAGAACATCGTCCGTGGTATGAGAGGTAATTAATAATATTCTATTTGAGTGCGGTTATTGGATGTGGCAATACAGCTATTGATAAATAAGACAAAAATTTTTAAATAAAAATTAATCTCTGAATATTATGATTCTTAAAAGTTACTATAGTCAATATCTACATTCGAGTAAAAGAAAGTGAAATATTTGGACTGACATTGGGTTCAATAATTTGAAAATTAAAGATTTCCTATGAACAGTAATGACACACATCAATTTAATATTAAACCACCGCCAATGGCTGAGTGGCTAGCGAAGCGGCGTTGTAAATTTCATTTTCAATCGTGGTCGAGGTTGATGGAATTTTAGGATGAAAAAAAAACGAACACACACAGCTCTCGTCTCCAGGCGCGGATCCTTTGAGTACCATTGAGTTTTCTCTTTTTATAATAATTCCCATCAAAAACATAACTGGAAGTAAAAAGGCCAAGTTTTTTTACCGGTAGAAGCCTCCCACCGGCATTTAGGAATTTTTAAATTATTATCTGCATAGGACAGGTGAGATTTTGCTTTGGCTTTGCAACCTTAAAAGCACTATTTTATTCTTTATTTACTTTTTTTAACTTCATGGGGCCTCTTTGGACCACTAGGTTTCAAGAAGGGGGCTATTTTAATATTTCATTTATACTACATGTTTAAATGTTAAGCTAAAAATCAATAAACCCCTAAAACTATAAAAATAAACTTTTAAATAACAAATAAACATACGTGGCTGTTGGCCGAATACAAGCTGTTAGGAGATGCCTTTTCTTGAAGGGACTGAGGTCACGAGAGCGTAGCAGAGGGCGAAGTAATTTGAATTTGGAAATCAGTTTCCCACGAAAGTACTCCATGTGAGACCGCCAAGAAAGATTCCGAGCGAGCTCCACACCAAGATACTTGACATGGGGGGACCAAGGGAGATGCGTGCGACCGAGAACGACGTTCGAGTGCGTGTTGCGAAATGCCTCGCGCCCCACTTTTCTTCTTTGTCTGTTGCATGAGACGCCCGGCGTTCCGTGTTTGCGCGTGAATTCGACCGCAACGCATTTGTCCAGGTTAAGGGAGACGCGTTTTGTTCTTAGCCATTGGGGAAGGAGACGACATGTTTGGTTTAAGTATCTCAATGCCAGCGCTCTAGGCCAAGTAAGAAGCAAATGATCTAGAGGTAGACTTGAGAAATGAATTAGTTACGGAAGTAGCAAAAGTAACGTTCACGAACAAAACAAATTCTGCTTGTCTCAAATACTTGATAATGTTAACAACTTCATATTTTCGAATGTTATTTAAATGTGCTGACTTGATTCTGACGTTGTCGATAAAAATAACCATGTTCAAAGATGAAAATGTCACTTCAAGATATGTAATGTTTAACATTATCAAGTTAGCGAAGCGAGTCAGTTAAATGAGAGAATAGAAACACAAATGAAAAATATAACGTACTTCCAATATCTACAAGAGTTAATAAAGTTGTGTCTAGGCAAATAGTTTTTTCCAACTGAAATAAATGTTTGTTTTTATAATTTATTTTTATTTCACACGAAAAATTATGCTTGAAGAAGATTAATACAAAATATGCATTACGCTTAATAATAATGACACGGCGCGGTAGAAATACTTAACACTAACAACTATTTACGGAGGTGTACTTACGAGGAAAAACATAATACATTAATTAAACTCAAATTATTCCTGTCTTAAAGGCTATTAATTTCAATGAGATTAGAAGCAACTTCATGTAAAAGACTACACAATTAAGTACAACATTTGTAAAACCTATACGAGATTAATTGTTCGTCATCACAATGTAAATATTTAATATGTAAACTTTTTACGATTTTAATCCCAATGAAGAATCATTTGATACGCTATTCTGAACTGTAAATGAAATCCATCAGTGAATACAAATAGGAAAAATTGAATGAGTCATGTGGTTCGCTAGATACCTTACAGGGATAAGAACGAATCGCTTTCCTCTGCCACCGCCGCACGACGAGTAAAAGCAAACGAGATACTCGCACCATGCAAGGCCAGAGATACATCTATGACCTTGGTACTGTCACGGGGCTGACATTACCAAGACTTGTATGACTCGCCACGCCACTGCACTCTGTCACCCCCCTCCATGTGACATTCCTCCCTCTTTCTTCCTAATTGCATTTAAATGCATAAGACAACGCCCTACCATCTCCACAAATTATCGTAGAGCCGTGTGCAACGACTCCCTTCCCAATGACTTCTCCTACCATGAAGAGCTCCTCAATACATTCAAATATCCACATGGAATCTCCCATCCCTACCAGGGCAGTTTCCAGAGGACGTGGCGCTTTCGGGAAGTTACAAACCAATCCCCCCGCACATCCCTCACGGTTACTTAAACTGGTGCCCGCCCATCCGAGGGCCTTCGCTTCTCTTCTGCTTCTTGATCATCAACTCTTCTATGGGGAACTCGCTGGAGACGATGTGACGTACCCGAGACTGGGTGTGTCGGCGACGGTACGCAAGAAGTGTCCAGCGCGGCTTCACGGGGCGCAGCCGACAACCGTTCTGATGACGGTCTGTATTGACGATAATTGGAAGCATATGGAACATTCTAAATGGACCCTGACGTCCTTACGAGTCTTTACAACATGTTAATGCAATATTTTGATCTCTCGCTCCGATAAGGGCATTTAACATAACTATGTAATCACTTGCTTATGGGAGCATCATTATAACTTTTTAATTATAAGATCTCTTCGAGCTTATGTGCAAATTCAATCATTAAACCTTTGTTATAGTTTATATGTGTCAATGTTTTATTAACCAAACGCCAAAAACCTGAATAGAGAATTACTCTAAGTATTCTAATTATTTCCTCTGGGGTCTATCCTCTCCCGACGTTGGGACAAAGACAACGCTAAATATATACATAGCAACGACCAACGCGACATTGTATATTATTGTTGTATCGCTATATGTGATGCGGGCCACCCCCTATCCATAGTTGACTTGTCTATCTCCGAAGACTACGCTCCGTGGAAACTTCACTAGTAGTAAGCGGAGAGAGATCATAAAATGAAGAGTGGCTGTGCACGGCCAACTTAGTTGCCATTTAGGTGGCCGTGGTGTGTGGCTGGTTGCCATTATGTTTTATACAAATCTACAGTTTTAATCCGAATTTTATGAAATTTTGCAAACTTATACGAATAAAAATTACGTATAAAAAGGAAGATCACTGTCGATATTAAAAAAATGCCCCCTTTCTTCTTTCACAATCCTCAATACTGAGTCAGAAGCAGGGCGTCTCTGACTTGCTTTGTTTTGATCTCATGTGTCCAGACGGAGAGGATCGCTGGTGCATTCGTTATAAACGATTTCAGCGGGTAGAAGGGTGTGAGGAACTGGGGGAACCACCAAACAGTAATGCTGAGTACCCTGAATAATGGAAGATGTTGAATAAGTTTCTTGGATAAATGTGCAGTCAGAATTGAGATTAATGAAAATAACGTCGCTATTTCCATTAATTTCAGTTTTGATTGCACATTTATCCAAGAAACTTATTCAAAAATTCAATAAAGTGTAATCCCCGTTTATTAACGGTATTTCCATGTTGCAGACTAATATGGTTTGTTGGATTCTCTGTGTCGTTTGGCACTTGTGTATTGTTGGTGCGACAGACGTGGCTCCGCTGGACGACTTCTCCAGTTATCGTCACAATGGACGAAAGCATGAGACCTATTTGGGAAATCCCTTTCCCAGCAGTCACCATCTGTCCTTTGGGAAGGATTAACCAAAAACTCTTCAACATCACAGAAGTCCTCCAACATTGGAAATACATAAATATAACGCCTTCTGAGTAAGAAAAATTGCAGTACTTCAATGCATTACCAAAATAAAAACAATATTTGTATTTAATAATGGAGAGAGATGAGAGAAATGATATTACGTTTTTGACAATAAATTTATTTATTTATTATCGTTTGGTGTCAATGGAGATGTGAAATCCCGAACTTGTACACTAAAAGCCGTAATTGTGCTGTCAAACTCGTTTCACTTTAAGGAAAGAAATTAAGTTTCCTTTTCTCTAGTTGATATCTAACATGCATTTTTCATTAGATTGTATAGATTTTTGATGCTATTATAAAAAACTCTTATAAAAATTATCTATTTGTCTGTAACTTTGTGTTTGAATAATGTCGCACATATATGAGAATTTGAATGTACTAGTTTTATTCAAACGAGTCAAAATTTTAAAAGCAAGATTTCTCTTTCAAAACAATCCAGTTAAAACGCGTTCATATGAAAGTGTACTTATTATTGGATTTAGAACGATATTAGAAAGATTCAAAACTCGTTAGAATTAGTACAAATTTTGCTAGCTCATGGACTGAGAAAGCAAGAAAATATGTGTTTTAAAAATAGTAGATGTCATGTGTGAAATTGTTGTTAGCTGGATAATGATAATTATTTTAGAAATTTTCTAGGTTGCACAAAAAACGTTTAGCGATGGATCTTTCCATACAATGTGAGGCACCATGGGGTGAAGAGCCTCTCTCTGGAGACAGCGAAACAGCAATTGCAGATATTGAAAAGGTAATAAGAATATTTTATGACACATTTCATCTTTCGTTATTCGAATTTTACTAAGAAGGAAAACTTTTAAAATAATATTTAATGTTACCCCCTCCCCCCTCCTCAGGAAAGAGATTTTTGTCAAAATATTTTCACTTATTCTATTGTACTTGTGAGTATATTTAATTTGCACCTCGGTAATTCCAAATAAATTTATTACTAAATGATATTATCGTCAGGGAAACTTAATAAATTATATCTAAAATGAAAATGTACTGACATTTCTCTAAAATATTTGTAAATTCCTTCAAATTAGTCAATTTATAAAGACTGTTCATTAGTCAAAATTTCCTTTTCAATACAGTTTGAAAAAAGATTTTTCAAGAAAGATCCAGATTTTTTTGGTTTTATGTAATTTTTTTATGAAATTGTGTAGCTACAAATCTTCAACAATTGTATTTCAAGGGAATTTTTCCGCTCAAAATATTTACGAGATGAGTACTTGCAGCTTTGCTTACATGATGTTTTTTATTTTAATTTTTTGTCATGTATTATGAAAGTATTGTTCATAACTTCAGACTTGATAACCTTCCAAATTTCAGTTAGGGTTGCGATACACTGTTGACAAATTATCAACTTCTGTTCTCACGTCATTCTCCTTTACTTTTTCAGTATGCTCTACAAAACGAAGACTTCATCGATTACGTGAGATTTATGAAGCGGAATCTTCATCGTTCGTCATTTCAGCCCCTCTTAACGGAATCCGGACTTTGCCAGTCCTTTAATATGTTACCCGCTGACATACTTTTCCGAGAGAAAACGTACGTATTTAATGATACGAAAAGGTGACTAACCGACTGAATTAAATTCCTATGTTATTTTTTAAAAGTTTATACAAAGTTTAGCGAGAAGAATCCAGACATAATAATTTTTTACTGTCAATAGTAGGATTTAATGCAAAGTCGAGGGGTACTGACGACGGGAGAATTGTATTTTTGCACCGTTTTGACACTGCAGTGACATTTTTCCTAAATGCAAATTAGTCCAGTCAATGAAGTGGTTATAGAAGATAAGATAGCAAAATTTACTTCCCCGGGAATGTTTGGAGTAGTTAGGAGATAAACATACACTAAGTTCCCGGGTTTTGTAGTGACGCTTAGGGATTTTAGAGGGTGGAGTTGTCCCTTTTTTGTTTTTTCACTAATCGTTCGCTTATCATTCATGTTTGAAAAAACGTTTTCGCCTCTGCTATACATTAATTAGTTTATTGAACTTACGAAAACTGTAAAACTTTCTTTCGAATTGAAAACAATTGGAATTTCAAAGAAAGTTATAAAACATAACTCGATTTCATTCAATGGTCCCTTTCGCGATGACTCCGATTATCGATCTCGCGGTCCACAATCGGTTGAAGTCTTTTAGGGTTGAGGTACCTATTGTCCGATTTAATGGAATGTGAGGTCCGCCGAGTTTAAAATAAAACCAAGAAGACTTCTATAGAACCACTAATTCGGACAAAACTTTCCTCGTTTTATTCTACGTTTCTCTACTTGAAATTTTTTATTCTGGTGAGGAAATTGCAATGGTGTTAAGCATATTGCGTCAAACGACTCATTTTAAAAATTTGCAAAATTCAAACCATATTTTGTGTCGTGTGGAAACCACGCAAAGACAAACCAACATTTGACAGCTCCATTACGATATTTCTGCTTTCTTTGTTTTAAAGATGTAGTTTTTCTAAAATTATTTTTTTATGTAAAAGGGTGGTTGGTTCTTTCTGGACCTTTTGTTAGCAATGGTATAAGTTAAATCAAAGAAAAAAATCAATCTCATAACCAGGTCTTTTATTAAATTATTCTGGACTATTATTTATCAGAACAAGCATGTTCAACAGAACGCGGGTAATTCACCCGTGTGACCGGGGTGAAAGCATTTGGAGCATTCGGAGTGGTGTTGCTATCAATAGATTAAATATTTCATTACTCAACACTACATTAGTTCATGGGTCCTACGTTTCTTAAGGAACCCCTTAAAAACTTTCCGGACATATTATATATTAAGTAATTGTTGTGGATTCCAATTGGCGTGGGTGCATTACGTAGTCATACAAAAACGCAATAACATGTTTAATCGTCACATATACGTATATTTGACGAGTCCTAAAATCCCACAAAAAATACATATATTAGTGTGAAAGCCACGAATTACAGTGTAAGTTCACCAAAAGGACACATTCTTTTAACATTCGTTTAAATGTTATTCTTGTACAACACGAACTTAGGTTTAAAAAATTAATTTCGTACAGCACAAATACTGTCGACTCGGCAAACTACATCCACGAAGGATAAAATACTATAAAAATTGATAAAATCATTTATATACATCGCACCAACTTGCTGATTTTTGCAATCAATCCCTTAAATCCGCACAAGGATGTTCATCATTTTTAAATAAAAAAAACCAGTTCTCGTTATTTTTTTGAATCTCTGTGTGTGTCAAGAGGAATGTTTACTAATTCGACGATTTATGCATTTAAAATCTCTCGTCGACTATTGAGGAATAGATAATAATTGTATTTCGATTAGAAATCCAGTTCACTGTGAAAAATCACTAACTTACGAGATTTTAAGTTGTAAACAAATATTTTTTCTTACACTTTAGCGAGTGGCGTTTATTGTTATTGCTAACAACGAAGTAGCACAAATGTGTTCAGATAATTTATTTTTCAGTGTCGTGAAGGCAATGATATCGAAATGGGAAAATATACCTTCTACGTGATCGTAAGTTCTTAAAATCCCAACACAGGTGGGATCCTCCTAGATTTCATGGCTTGTTATTTGTTACGTTACGGTTTTAAAATCGAAGATATATTTACGAAATTACATTATATTCACCCTTTAGCTGTTTGTAATAAATTCGCGTCGCTGGTATCATAAATTAATTTAATTACAAGATTATGAAATACAACATAACGAAGAGCAGATAATAATTTTGACAAAGATACCTCATGTTCACAAAAAGTTTGCTATTAGAAAAAGAAATACCTATATGTTTTCACATGCTCTTTAAGAGTAGATTTGTAAAACATCGTCTGCACATAGTTTCTGACGAAGTCGTTATGTCGTAGATTCCACGCATCTAGACCTTACTTGCGATATCCTGACGTCCGCGTGGACTGGAACGTGAATGGAGGATACCAGTCGTCTGATTCTACTAAGTCGTATCCCTCTCGAACACTGGGAGCTGGGAAGGAATCTGGTCTCGAACTTCTGCTGCTTACGAATCCCGATTGGTCTGATGATTACTGCAGCGGTCCTGTCTCAGGATTTGAGGTAACTGAAACATCACATCCATATACGGTTTTCTTTAATTTTACTACATCATCTTCAATATCGAAACAATTAGCACTAGTGAATGAAGGATTTCACGGCTCAACTGATTAACAAAGAAGTACATTCCGGTCAAATTAGGCGTAAGGATTTCTACAAACATTTCGCTTGCTGTTGTGATAAGCATCCTCTGTGGTGACATGGCTTCCAACTCTTCTCCCCATGAACTGCGTCCTGGGTTTTTTCTCTACCACCTGTGATGTGTCACGGCGTGTGGTCCGGCCAAGCGGCGTGGCCGTTCCGACGGTGCGTAACCTGTTAAGTGTTGTACAGGTAACACACGCAAGTAGCCCCATGAGTTTTTGATGTCTGAGAATTTACCGACAATTCACGGGAAAGGACGGGTCACCCCTGGCAACAACAGACCTGTTCCGAGGCTGTGAGTAAATAACAGACAGATTTCTGGCCTTAGGCGACATGTCGATGTGTGCCACACGTCATGATAACGAGACTTAATTCTCGTCACCATTGAAGATGCTCGCCGCAACTGCAAGTGAAACGAAATCCACGTACAAACACGGCTACATAGCTCGGAAAATACTTTCTTTGTTAATTTGTAATAACATTTCATTATCTCTTTTTGGCGTAAAGTAACCACTCTGAATGAGTTAGATTAAGTGAGTAATTTTTTCGGTTGTTCATTGATTCACTACGTTTAGGCAATGATAACAGGGAGTACTCTGTCTCATATCAACCTCTAGCAGATAAATCACAAAAATTTACTTTTTATAATCCAAATTCTATTCTACTGTTAGACTTTACATTGATTCCACTGCATTTTGATATCGCAACCAGTCCTAGAATACTCACGTCTATAGGATTTCCCCGGGGAAGCCCAGGTTTCATTTTGTCTCTATATTACGATTCATGTATATGTGGGAAGCTATTGTTCAACCTAACAAAACAAACTTAAAGTGGAAAACTTTTCTTCTATAATTTGCTGGATTTATAGTGATACCCATGAACTAATCGATTGTTCCCGGCTGTGCTATTGGAAACTATTGCGATGTACCTTGACGCTCCCACGCTATTTAATATGTTCTTTCCATTATGTTTCCAGGAAATTCGAAGACATTTTTACTTGAACTTGTAGCCTACATTCTTTTGTAACTCGTCCCTCACATCGCTCTGTGACATCTTAGCACACATGCAGCTCTTTCAATTCTATTAAATCTTCTTACGACTTCAAGGTCAAGCTGATTACAAAACAGCAGTAAAGTTCCCGAAATGGCAGTTTCCCTATGAGTTTGAGATTTCGTTTATAAGTTGTCATTATGTTTTTTACTCTCTTGGACAGTCATATTGAATTTTCTGTATCCACTTTTACATGAATGGTAATGCACAATGACGATAAAATATTTCAGGTGATGTTACACAGCCCAGTTCACTTCCCATTGCTAAGCCATCAATCGTTTCTGGTTCCTCGGCGCAAAGAGATGCACCTGGCTGTTATTGCTTCGGAGGTGCTTACGAATGAAGGATTGCGCAACACGTATTCCCCGCAGCAGAGAAACTGTTACTTCCCAGAGGAGCGCTACTTGAGTTTCTTCAATCACTACAGCCAACATAACTGCGAGATCGAGTGCCTCAGCAACATCACTTATGAAATATGTCAATGCTACACATTTTATCTGCCAAGTAACTGTCAATCACTCTATTTCAATGAAGACACGCTAAATGGACTTCGATTTGCCGAAGATTGTATGGGGAGTTCAAATAACACCATCTCCATGTTTCATGATATTTACATTGATAAAATTTTTGATAAATTTCAAGTAATATATAATTTGTAATTTTTGATAAATTTCAAGTAATCTATAATTTGCCCCGAAAGAAATAAAAAATGCTGTTCTGAAGTCCTTTTAGTACGAGTATATACATTAAATAATGTTTTCTCAGAGCTGTGTTGCTTTTGTTTTTGATTTTGAGAACTTCATAACATTTTCTCAAAACATCCAAAACAATATTGCGACCACTTTTTTGCTGAGGTTATGTTTTTTTTTCAAAGTTGATACCAACATTTTTTTAACATGTCTGTGTTTCTTATGAATGAACGTACATTTTTATATTATCTCGTGAATAATATTCACATGAAAAATAAATGATTTTGAAATTGAGAAATAAATACATCAGTCATCTCATCATAACCTCTTCCCATCATGTACTGTACCAAGGAATAACATATAATTGTGATGGAGAATTATAATAATTATTTTAGTGTTACGTATTACTCATATACCAATATGTTTTAATATTTCATTTTGTATTTATGGTTCACTGTGAATCTGTTGATCCTCTGATCTATAATAGATTTGATTTCTTCGTGCATATACAAATATATTTTCATGCTTTCTGTTGCAGGACCGGAAAATGGGGTTGTGTGTGGAACCGATAAATTTAAGTGTGCAGAAAATGCAACTTGTAAGTTTACTAGTAGATATTTGAACTCGACCTTGTTGCAATTAAATTAGCTTGTTGCAAGATTACAGTTGTAACGTTTTAAGTCGCTGTATTGGAAAACACTTATGAACAAATGAATTGAGAAATGAGTATTACGGGTACAGAATGGAATATTACGGGTTAGAAAAGCTATGTGAAGATAACTATACAACACCTGATTTTACAAATGATACTGTATTTACATTTCGCAGAATAATATATGAATAAAATACTTGTATTTGCTTTGGAAAAATGATAATGCGTGGTACAAGAAGTTAGAAAATTATGCAGGAAGGTGGGGTGGTGGTGATCAGTTAAGAGAAGAAGTTCTTCTTCTTCGTGAGGCTCTACAACTTTATAGGGAGAGTTTTGTCCTTCTCAACAATCCGCATCCACTCTTTCCTGTCTTTACTTTTCCTCTCCAATTCGTCTTTATTAGCCGCAAGTCACTATAGATGTTTTCTTCCCATTTCCTTTTCGGTCTTCCTTTTGGTCTAACCCCTGACGGTTTCCACTTTCATATTTTTTAAACTGTTCTTTGTTCATTCATTCTATGGAGATGTCCATACCAGCTTAGTCTTAAGGATGTAATAAACGTTATTATATTTTTATTACATATTAATTTATTTAGCTCTATATTGGTTTTAATCCTCCAAAATTCCGAAGTTTCCTTGGTAGGTCCAAGAATTTTCCTAAGTATTCTCCTCTCAAAAACTAAAAGCCTTTCTCTATTTGCTTTCGTCAACACCCATGCTTCACTACCATAAGTTACTACAGGCCTTATGATTGACCAGAACAACTTTAATTTTATGCTTTTTGTTATTATTTTACTCCTAAAGAGTGTAGCATTTGCAAAATATGACTTATTGCCTAATGTTATTCTTTCTTTTATCACTTCATCAATCTGATTCATTCCATTGACTATAGATCCTAAAAATTTGAATGACTTAACTGACTCCAATGAGGTTGTATACCTTAATTTTTTCGGAACTACCGCTTTTACGGGAGCAATGCATGTATTTTCTTTTCTTTTCATTTATAATTAGACCCAAAGTTTCTGATAACGTCTTAATCTTCTGATACGTTTCAACCATGGATTGCTTCGTTCTTGCTGTTATCATCACATCATCTGCGTATGCCAGTACTTGTTTTAATCTTGTTGAGATGTTTCCTCTGGTATCAAGTTGTTTCAAGATGGTGTCAATAACTATATTAAAAACGGTTGCAGAAAACGGGTCTCTTTAACACACACTAATACATCAAATTTTTCACTGAGCTTGTTGTTTAATTTGACTCTTGCTTTATTATTAATGAGCGTCAGCATTATCAATCTTATGAGCTTAGAAGGAACATTATATTGCTTTAAACAATCCGGTATTTTTTTCCCTTTTGATTGTATCTAGTGCTCTAGTATAATCAACAAAGATAATATGAAGATCAATGTTATATTCATAATATTTTTCAAAGATTTGCCTAACCATGAAGATGTCTGTTGTTGATCTGTTAGCTCTGAATCCTGCTTGGGATTCATCTAGTTGATCTTCAACAATACCGGTAAGTCTTTTATTTAACAGGATTGCAAAAATCTTATAAGCTACATTTAATAGGGAAATTGGTCTAGAATTTCCACATTCATGCCTATCTCTTTTTTTGAATACTGGGCAGATTATTCCTTCCCTCCAATTGGTCGGTATCTCTTCTTGTTCCCATATTTTTTAGATTAACCAATGTAACCTTTGGTATAATGTTCTACCACCGCCTTTAATAAGTTTTGGAGAAACATTATCAGAACCAGGAGCTTTACCTACTTTTAAATTCCTAATTACATAACATACTTCATTGTATGAAGGGGGATCTAGTTCGTGTTCATTATTAGAACTGGTTTCTGCATATTGAGGGAAAACAGCTAGTGTACTTGCAGCAGTATTTAGATCCATTTTGAAATAGTTCATCCACCTATTTAAAATTTCAGGTTCTTGTAACAACAGGTTTCCTTCTTCATCTTTACATAATAGAGGGACATTTATATGCTTTTGCTGAAGCCCTCTAACTTCCTTATAAAATTTTCTCGTTTCTCTTGCTTTGTGACTTTCTATTGTGCAATTAAGTTTGTTATTCATCCACCTTTTTTTTTCAATTTACAGATCTTATTAGCCTGCAATATTTTTAATTTATAATTATCATAACTAGCTCTTGTTTTAGATTGTAAATATCTTCTTCTAGCTTCATTTTCTTCTTGGATAGTTTGTTTACAGTCATTGTCCCACCATTCACTCCTTATAGGCTTTTGCTGTCCTATTATGCTGTCCGCTACCTCTATCATTGCATTTTGTACATTCTTCCATTCTTCATTTACATCATCACTCTTTGGGAGATCTTTAAGCCTCCTGAATAACTCTAAACGATATTCCTTCATTTTGCTAATATTACACATATTTACTCTATTCCAGCCGACAGTCCGTGATATTTTCTTTGTATATATCTTTGGTAATTTTAGATGCAATACTGTTCTAACCATAAAATGATCACTGTCTATGTTCGGTCCTCTCAATGTTCTTACATCATTTATAAGGTCCTTTTTGGTGCGGTTAATAATCAATGATCAATTTGATTTACTAACATTTGTCCTGGTGCATTCCAGGTTCCTAAATGTATTTTCTTATGTTGGAATTGCGTACTCATAACAATTAGATCATTTATTGCTGCAAATCCACATAATATCTCTCCATTACCATTGGTCTCCTCGTGTAAAGTATGCATGCCTGTTACTGTGCTGTAGCATTCTTCTTTCCCAAGTTGAGCATTGTAATCTCCCAATATCACAATGGTATCACTTTTGGGGGAGCTGTCAAATACATACTGTAGTTCTTCATAAAATTTCTCCATCTCTTCCATCTCCTTGTCTTCAGTAGGAGCATATACATTAATCAATGAGATATTATTGTATTTTCCCTTTATGCGCAACTTACTAATTCTTTCGCTATGAGCCACAAAGCTGATTACATGCTTTTGTATCTGGTTCTTTACAAAGAAACCGGTCCCTGCCTGACCTGATATATTTTTTGCACCACTATAATATAGAGTAAATTCCTTCTTGCTTATAATTCCACTATTTTACATCTTATTTCTTGGAGGGCAATGATATCCATCTTAAGATCTCTGACTTCATCAGCTAGTTCGTTCATTTTACTAGGCTTCAATAAGGTGAGAACATTCCATGTACCAATATTCATAGCCATTTTTCTTTGCTTGGGTCGTCGTCCATCCTTTACCTTTTTCCGAGGCTGATTGCTGAGACTTTTAGCAGTGGTCTTTTTTTATGGGGGACAGGTCGCTAGTCTGACGCCCCAACCCTCCTCCTTTATTCGGCTTGGAACCGGCAACAGCTCTGTGAGGCTACTCGATCCACCCCACAGTTACTGCATGCAGAGTTAAGAGAAGAAGTTATGCAGAAGTATTTTGACGTTGAGTAAACTAAACCAAGAAAGAAAGAAAGAAAAAAAGAAAGAAAGAAAGAAAGAAAGAAAGAAAGAAAGAAAGAGAGAAAGAAAGAAAGAGAGAAAGAAAGAAAGAAAGAANAGAAAGAAAGAAAGAGAGAAAGAAAGAAAGAGAGAAAGAAAGAAAGAAAGAAAGAAAGAAAGAAAGAAAGAAAGAAAGAAAGAAAGAAAGAAAGAAAGATAAACTACCTACTGCACCAGTGCTTCTATAATATAAAAATATATTTATTTTTAAAGAAAGTGAAATTCGTCTTGTACTTTATCACGCCATTACTGTAGTACTTTCAAAATAACTGATAACAACTTCTAAACTATTTTCCTGCATGATTGTATTGTGTCTTATTATTCATATAAGTTTACTTTTAAGTGAGTTTGATCGTGGTATGGTTGTGTACATTAATCCTGTGGCCCCATCCTGGTCCGGGTTCTTCTCCAGTTTTCCTTCGGGTAGATGCTCTTTTGACTCTCGCCTTGGGGCGGTAGTCTATTGTAATTCTACTAGTATTAACGTCCATTGTGTAGTCTAATTAAATAAATGGTTACAAACTTACGACCTTTTTTGGACAAGTAATTTTCTTTATAAAAAATAAAAATATTATTCGCTCAAAACAGATCGTAAATTTTTAACTATTTATTTAATTAGTCTATTGTAATAATTAATCTTCAATTTAGAGTTATTTCAATAGTTTCTATTTATAAACGATATTTTCCGAATAATCTAATTTGTATTTCAGAAATATTTTTTTATATTTTATGAAAATACAAATTTGTTGTTACTCTCTTAATATAACACGTAGCGAACTATTTTTATTCTTATCTTAGGAGTGTGCTGAATTGTTAGATCCGTCTCTACCTCAGGACCTTTGATCGGAATTGACAGGATGGTCCCTTGCTTGCTTCTGGAGAGTAAACTAGTGTCGTATTCTATGTGGTCATACGCAGTTGTAACTGCTTTTTTGACAATAAATTTATTATTATTAATCTGTCCAAATTAATATTCAAATTATCCTATTTTAAAATGTTTGTTTTTATTTCCTTGACCTTGGAGATTTCGTATCATAATGCGGTGCTTGCAATGTACTGGTCGTGGCACCTTCGTGGTATTAATTTTTGTCATATCATTTAGCTTCACTTCACCGTATTTAACTACATTACACCTTCGTTAACTAACGGTGTGGAATAGAAAAAATAGAATCGAAAGTGTTTATTTCCCTCTTCCATACATTTCTGTTCATTTCATTCAGGTAAACACTAATCATTCAGCTAAAAAAAAACCTTTCAACTACAACTTTTACTACAGATTTTTCTTGTGTGTTCTTTTTCATAAACTATCATGATTTTTTGAGAAGGTAAGCAGAGACACGAAATAAATGAGTCCAGTTTCTTTCTCTTACACCAGGTGAGAGAAGAAACGAATTAATTAATCTAAAATTCGCACTAATTGAATAAATGAAACCCGTGTTTTTCTTTACAGACATATGGAAACTCATGGAATCAAAACTTCAAGGCACAAAAGAAGCAACCCGAATGCGAGATATTTTGACAGAAAAATTTGGAGGAACATGCGACTGTAAGCAAAGCTGCTCGGCCATTTCCTTTCGATGGCAGCGTTCTCATGCACCTGCCAATATAAGAAACTACTACCGCTTATATACGGATGCAGGAGGAAAGACTATATATAAGTAAGTATAGAAAAGCATTGTGAAAAATACTCAACATGAGATCATAAAAAACTACAAAATAAATTTCCATGTGCGAAATATAAAACGATAAATCCAACACGAAATGCTTAAAATATTTTACGTATTTATTATTTATTCATTGAAGATATTTATTATTCAGAAAGGCAATATATTTCGAAAATTAATTTTTAACACTACTTATCTTTCTATTTGCATATTGTTATAAAATTTACTAATTTTCATATTCGACGTTTTCGTACATTTCACTGCATCTTATATGAATCTCTTAAAACATGCAAGATAATTACAAATCTTAAATTTATTTGCATTAATTTTTGTAAGTGTGCATTAATTTTTATTGTACTGAATTGATTCTTAATGTATTATATATTGTTTAAAATTTATTTAGAATTTTTTCTCTTTCCTCTCCAAACACTGTAGCACATGTGCTCCATTTCTCTTCTACTCCATATTTTATAACGACTGCAATTTATATTGTTACTATTTATAATAAAATATGAAAATTTAATTTGATATTTTGATATTAGTATTTTGATATTAAATATCAAAATTTCATAATTCTATTTGGATAATTAAATAAATATATAAAATCTGGGAAATATTTTATTTTTCGACTTCTATCTTGACTAAACTTGATAATTATTCTTGGGCGGACTGAATCTATCCGATTTTACGGATACTTTCAAAAAGCAACTACCGGGTGATTTTCATTTAAGAGAGCCAAAATACATCTCTCTGGAATAAAAAGAACAATTCTCCCCTTTATGGCATGAGCTATAGTTAGAATATGAAATAATAATGTTGTTATAAAAGAATACTCTATAGCTTGCAGATATTTAATTATTTTGTGTTCAAACTTGATTATAAAAGTATAAATCCACATTACCATCCGTTGTCCCTGGATTTCCAGGGGAATTTTAAATTTTCCAGTGGAACAGGAGCGGATCTAGACCTTGGTAAGGGGGTGCAATCTGGGGAGCATTTCTGTTTGAAAATTATGGTTTTACAACACACATTTTATAAATATTATCTTTTAAATAAAATACATCAACTCTTTAAATACATAATTAACAATTTTAAATAGTAAACAAATTTATTAATTTTTAAAGTAGCAAAGTATGGGTTTGTCTTTTGAGAGTTCAAGTTCAATAGGGGGGCACCCTCTGCCCCCATAGGTCCGTCACTGCTGTGGAATAACGAATGCACAGGATGTGACATTTTTCAAACTATTATAGTGTATTTAGTACATATCTCAAAATATAATTTTATCTGTATGCTCATTAACATAATTATATTTCTTATATTGCTATAAAATAGTTTGTCCCGAATTTTTTTCCATATTACCTAGCGTCCAGTGAACTAAAACACCCCGTGCTGTCTCTAGATGAGTTCATAACTTAAGAAAAGTGCGTCATATTATTTGTGTTGTAGAGTTGTGGAATAGTGAAAGGTTATTTATCAGGTGGATTTGTTTTCTACGTATCAAGAAATTACGAAAATATAAGAGTGACTTGAGTATTCGTAATGTGTACATTACTATCTACTAATATTTCATTAATTGTAAGAATGATATTGTCTTGTAAAATTAGTCGATGTCTGCTGAGTCACAGCGAAGCCAGCAGAGTAGAATAGAAATGCTGAAGCTAAGTGTCTTCAGTTTTAGAAGAATTTAATATAAAAAGATACAATGGTAAACATTACCTTCCGGAACACTCACTTTGTCATCAACCGTGTCACATAACCGTCGTACATATCACATTACTATCAGTTCTTCAAAAACTCTAAATTATGAAACTATTTTTATATTTCAGAGTTATCTGAGATTTTCCTTTTGTTTCAAGCCAATATAACGTTAGGAAAACTTATCATTACTCTTATGGATGAGGGCGAAGTAAAATCGTTCAATACACTGTGTACAAACCCTGTACCAACTTCTATCCAGTTAGACTAGAAATAAATGAATAAATAAATTAATTATTTGTTGTCAAGAGAGCTGTTACAAATTGCCTATGGCCACGTTAAAGACAATTCACTAATTTAGAGCTACAACTTTACAATATACTAATGAACACATCTCGTTCCCGCTCATGTCTTTTTTTCTTAGGTTAAATTTTCTCTGGTTAAGTAACATAACTTTGAGTATACTTCTATTGCTTGGTTATTGTTTTAGATTTGATGAAGGTTTTGAGAAAATGGAATGGGCTCGGATCAAAATATTCTACGAAGCAGGACATATAATTCCTACTCGACGAATGGAATTATTCGGAATCTATAGTTTTCTTGGTGAGTGCATTTCTACATCATCTCCTTTCTTGTTTGAGCGAAGGCTGGTATTTTTTTATTAGTAAATGAAAATAGATTAATAAAAAACGGTTTAAATGAAAACTTCGAGTGATTCGATGTATTATAATGTCATGAACTGTCTCTTTTGCATTTCAATAAAAATACTATTAACAAAAAAGCGCATGACCACGTGGGGGATAATAAACCAACTTACTCTCCGGAAACAAGCAAGGGACCATCCCATCAATTCCGATGAAGGGCCCAAGGGCAGGGGCTGATTTAATATTTATAAAATAAATGGTTTAACAAATACGTGCGGTTATCCATTTAGTATTCCAAAAATGAATCGTATATATTATATTCAGTAAAAATTCGAGATCAGTAATAACAAAATTATTAAATGGAAGTCGCGCCCTATGAAAAATCCCCTACCAAAAATCAGAGGAAAAACGAAGATATCCCGGGCGGGGATAGGGATTCAGAGATAATATACACAACCATTACAAAATTGCGTATAGTTAGATATAAACTATTATAAATAAAAATGATAATAACAACATGCACGGAAAAAAGAATTTAATCAGTATGGGGTACTATAGCAATGGAGTGATAAGGTGTAAGAGGTTTACATCATCCGAAAACAATATTTTTTCGGAAACAATGTTTATTAGGAAATTAAAACTCACATTTACTTTTTTTATTAAATTCAGTAAATTCTTTAACATTGTAGACACAATAGTACTCTAGTAAGCTTTTAACCGCAGATTTGAAGATTCAGTTTATTTATATCTTTTATATTTTTGGGAAGGGAATTATATAAAATTATTCTGGAACTAAAAAATAATGTTTTGCAATATGTTAATATTTACTAAGACTTAAACTCAGGGTGCACTATCGATGAAAATTACGCTCAGAAACCACTCCAAAGAAAACATAAGCAATGAAATAGGCGGTGATAGTAGCTATTACACTATATTACGTTTTCTGATTTATAATTCACGATGTTTACTTTCTGAAACACGTTTCATTGTTTTTCGCAACAAGAATTGTTTCTGTTTTTGTTATTGTTAATAATAAGATCGTATCACCGGTTTTTAAAAAAGATTAATTATTTTAACAGTGATGCCCAATTGGTTACATGTCTAAAGTTTAACAAACACATTTCTACTCATTAAAATTTTACTATTTCGTTACAAGTACACCATAAATGAATCAAAACTTTAAGCAAATTTGAAATGTAGACAGAGCAGTTATTTTCGTTGTTTGCACTGTACGACCATTACCATAAAGACTGATATTTTATAAGTACTGTTTCATGTTCCAGCAAACTGTGGCGGCGTAGTGGGTCTCTGTTTAGGAATGAGTATGATGAGTGTGGTAGAGATCTTCTACTGGTGTTTGGTACGCCCTTGGAGGCAGCAAAAGAAAATTACTCCTTCTCCAGCAATATTTGTCACGTCATTTTCAAAACAAAACAATCTTCAATGACATATGATTCCTGTACTGAACCAAAGCCAAAAATAACCAGAAGTGTTTTATTATGGAAAATTTTTAATTATTATACATAGATATAAGATACTTAATTAGTGTAATAAGATAAAAATTTCTCATCATTGTGTTCAAACAAAGAAAAATATCAGGATTTAAACCCTATTTAGAACTACCTCATTTCTCACAGATTATGAAATTATTACCACACGCGTTTGTTTCTTTATTTCTGTTCTTTGTGCTATGACATCTATTTATAAATATGTCCATCTCTATTCTTGATTTCTCCCAGTATTTCCGAAAAGGCTAGCAATAATGATAAATATGGGAAGCTAAGAAAAAATTCATCGTCTTTTGCGAATAGAGAAAATTAGAATTCGTATCAAGAATTAGAGGAAAGAATTTCAATATTGTATGTTTTGATGTGTTGTTTATCGTCATCCTTTTTTTTTTTTAGTTCTCAGAAGCTGAATGCTTTGCGTGACTCATGAATCGTGAATAAATTATAACTCTTGTTAATATGGCCCGGATGGCTCAGTCGTTGTCAAAATTGATCTCTATCTCTATAGACACGAGATGTTCAATATACGGTACGTGACAGCAGGAACTGCTGATGACTCATAAAATATTTCAAGTATCACGTGAGGACCCACGACGCCTAATAATGCCTCAAAATCACGATACTCATAAACCTTGTATAAGGATAAATATTTTTTCCATGAGACACTCTAAAATAACCAACAGTTAGTTAAGTGATGAATAAGACTGTGGACGATATATTTGGTACTCCCCATGGAAAAAGCAATTCTAATCCATTATGTTTCAAAAGAGTTTTTATAGAAGAAAGACAGGTCAATAAGATGGACAGGTTCAAGATAGGAGGAACTCTGCAAGTAACACTTTTATCTCATTTATATAGTTAAATTTTACTTATTGAAATACAAAGAAATCGTTTTGATTCATCACGATAATGCATGATACGTGCAGGATGACAATGAGAGGAGTTATCAATTTGTATTTGAAAGAATTGGCTTTTAAGCATTCGTTTGTAAATATTATGGGGCTGTCACAAAATAGTTGATGTTGGGCTCGAAAAGAATACTAACAACACTAAAACATCCATTAAAAGGTTTAAACCAAATTAATGTTTATTTAAGTTAATGTTAGATTTCTTTTAGTATTGTTCGAGTATTTGGATCAATATTTCACGATGAATAATGAAATAGAAAATATTTTAATGATAGTAAAGATTAACAAAATCACACCCGTGCTTAAAAATAAAATTTTAAAATTAACTATTCATAATTTCTCACCTTAAATGAGTAATTTCTGTCAGTTAATGAGACTTTAATAAATATTTAATAGTAACGACCACTTAACTGATAAAAGTTAATTATCAATTTTACAATTATAATACAAAAAGCTGTTAATGGTGGAATTTAGATATAATTTAATAATTTCTAGGTTATATCTCGGGCCATATTATCAAGTTTGTTTTTAGTTGTGTGTTATGTTCAGGATATCTTAATATACTGAGTATGGTTTCAATGTAATGGAATGGAAATGCTTCAGTGAAAAGAAGCGACAAGTATTATAATTAGGGGGAAATCCATTAAATAATGACTTTTGTCTTTTAAAAAATAGTTTCTGATGGTTTGAATCTTGTGATAATCGACAAATAAAACCATTAATTATTTAACATTTACCTTTTAATGGACACATTTAGGACATCTTACAGTTGAAACGGCAACTGTGTTCCTTATAGTGATATTGAAATTTAAGAATGATCACCCTTACAACGAAAGCATTTTAGCGCGAAATTCCATGAGTTCACGAAATCCGAAGTCAATATGTAATTCCGACTCAAAATGTATATAAAACAAACGAGAAATGGCACTGAATGTACACTGGTGAACACCGAGTACAAAAATGGTGTTTAATTTACAGGAAAAGTTGCACAAGTGCGGGGAAATTGTTTGCACGATGCACACACTGCACACAAGTCACTATCACAAATCACAACACGTAAATCAAGCACAATAAAACACTAAGCAAAGCTATATACGTTTATTTTGTTACGTGCCACCAAGGTGTCCATGCCAGAATCGTACAGGAAATATGTTCATTTACATGACACACTCCTCCTGTGGAGTGGCGAACTCTCGTGGAGCGGAAGATTTTTGTCCTATTCCAGTGCACATGCAGCGGAGTAAATGGGAAATGCCATACCTCAAGTAATTAAGTGAAGTGACAATGTGTGCTAGGTGAGATATAAGTGAAACCTCAGTTGTATATAAGTGAAACCGCAGCTAACTTTTTATCTTATCTAGGAATTTTTGCTGAATTTTTTGAATCCGCCTCTGCCTTAGGGCCCTTGATCGGAATTGATGGGATGGTCCCTTGCTTGCTTCCGGAGAGTAAATTAGTTTTTTTTCCCTCCACGTGGTCATACGCAGTTTGTACTGTTTTTTGACAATAAATTTATTATTATTATTATCATCTTTTCCCGCTCAAACTGTACTGCCACAAACATTGCGAAACCTGGACAATTTCCACGTCGTGTATTTTCATGCAGGGTTAATGGAATCCGTTCTTAATTTCTTAAGTTAATACCGTTTATTTTTTCAGTGCTAGTTTATTCATCTAGAGTTTGAAGAGACTAAAAGTGCGTGGTCAATATTAGAAGAAACAAAGAAACTATACTTTTGTCTAAAGACAATGTGTAGTCAAAAGAAGGTACTGGCCGAACATTTCGGAATAAAGCATTCCACCGTCTTAACAGTCAAAAACAACAATTCTCTTTGATTGCTGAATTGGACATAGCAACATTTTACAACTACGTTTACTAACAGAAGGCTATAGTCCTCGCGAGGAAAGAATTGTTGTGAGACATAAACCAATGGAGCGAAAGTTGCCATAGGTCTGTTTCGAGGGGTGGCATGGATCCACGTATTCCAGATGACATGCTCGTTTCCTGGAGACTAAAACTGCTATACCCAGTGTAAAAGATACTTCCAAACAACTTCCTTGCGACTAAAGTCTAAAGATCAAGTCCTCTGTCTGTCACCGTTCGCATATCAACTTTTGCCGGTTTTGCAAATCGGCTGATGTACGCAGCAGCATCCAAATTAAAACTCCTCATAATACTAACACGAGTGAAAGTAATATTTCGCCGTGAGTATTGTAGAATACGTCCCTGTGGCTTGAATCTTCCTGTCTGCAACTTCTCATACTTGCATAAAGTAGAATTTATTCTCTAATTTTAGTTATTCATATATGTATGTTTTATGTATGAATGTTTTATTATTTTATAGTATTGTGTATATATATATATATATATATATATATTGTATGCAAATAGTGGTCAGGTGGAAGAGCAGGCCTGATGGCCTGATCCTTACCACGGAATAAAGTCATTTTATTATTACGATTATTATTATTATTATTATTATTATTATACTTCAAAAATTTAAGTTGACACTAAATAGTCCTATAATTCACGACAAAACGATTTCACTTAAATTAAATGTCTAATGCTGTTTCAATCTCGTTTTGCTTCAAATTCGTTACATCACATAACATCAAAACCATTTCATAGAGAGTGTTGATTTTCAAGTATAATGACATTTTCACTCACAAATATACATTCTCACTCATATATATATAGTAAGATTTGAATAATTCACGGATTATTTATTCATGTTACGAAATTACGAAGTTTAAAGGAAAGAAAGAGCCCAGAAATTTAAAAGAATGACCGTTGGATGGTCGACAGAAGGCAGGCGGTCGCACCCGGACGCGGCGAGGGCGTCGGCGGCGTCCTTTAATCAAGTGAAATTTATAACGTTTTTAGAAATCGCAAGCTAGCGAGGGGATGGGGAAGAAACCCGACCCGACTTAATAAACCCCAGATGTGCGGAGAGTAGAAACAAGTACGAACTTGTGTGAAAAATCGTTAAAAGTCAAACATCGTTGAGAAAGTTCTATAAAGCAGTTGAAGCCCTTTAAAAACGTTCCAATGAAAGTCAAGGCGTAAGAAGGGGGTATCATTTCGGCATTGGGAGTTTTCGATCACGTGGGATTTAAAATTTTGAAGATTTTCGGGAAAAAGTAGGGATAGAGCCCATTTAAGGCAAAGCAAACTAAATTTCGCTCTCTCACATACCAGTTTCTCGTCGCAGCCGATGCTTCTCAGATCGTGCTCACAGCTCTCACATCTCACGTCGATGTTTTTCGCAGCCGCTCAGATGCTCACGCGGCTCACATAGATTTCGTTCTCACATCTCATATCTCACATAGATTTTTTTGGCAGCGCTCAGATGTGTTCAGCTCACATCTAAGTTTTTCGTCGTGATCACTTAGATTTTTTTTGGCGTCACTGACAGTTTTCATCGGAGCTCACCTAGACGTTTTTCGCTTAGATGCTTCGCCAGCTCCCAGACATTTTGTCGCAGCAGATGCTTATCAGATCGCGATCAGATAGATGTTTTCCGCTGACTTAGATGTTTCGTCAGCTTACATCAAAGGTTTTTCTGAGATACAAGTTTTTCGTCAGCATTTAGATACATGCTCGTCAAAAACTCGTACAAGTCTTTCGTCAGCATACGCTTCCGAAGCGTACTCATGCAGGGCCGATCATTGCGCTAGCGCGTCATTAAGTGTTTGATAAGTAGCTACCAGTATGAGCGAGAACTTTGAACTAAATGAATGCCTTGATTAACTCTGTCGCTCAGAAAGGTATGCCAAGTAGAATCAGTGAACTATTGGAACTAAGAAGAAGTTTAATTAAACTGTTAATGAGGTGGAATTAGGAGTAAAATCAGTGCTTAACTTTGTTACAAGAAATGAATGTGTAATTGTAGTTTAAAGTTGAATAGAGTTAAAAACAGTGAATGTTTTTTTTTTGTTTATGATAAATGTTGATAAACTTGATTGTTAGTGAATGTAAAATGGTAAAGCCAGTGATTTTCTTGTGTGTCTTTTGGTGGGAATGTGGCCACTATGGCATTAGTGTTTTATTTTCATGTGTGTCGTTTTGGAGGGAGCGCCATCATTCTGGCATTAGCGCGTCTACAAATGATTGGTTTTTATTTGTGTCTTTTGGGGGGAAATTACTTAGGGGATGTTTTTGTGATTAAAAATAGTTTTTTTTATGAATGGATTTATTTGTCTTGCGTTTTCCTTCAGTGGAACCATTGAATAGTCCTTTCCTTCTGATAAAAATCAAACCCCGTCAAGATTGTGGAACCCTGAGAGGAGCTAGCCGAGGCGTTTAAATTTCAAATTAAATATTATTTTATTAATTAATCTTTTCAACCCCGTTCTGCCACTATATATATATATATATATATATGTGTGTGTGTATGTGTG
>NNCF01131273.1:0-28173 GCA_002313205.1 Laupala kohalensis | reverse complement strand
TATATATATATATATATATATATATATATATATATATATATATATATATATATATATATATATATATATATATGAAAAATGTATGTGTACATGATGACGATAATAAAGACGTAACATTAATGTATACAATAATTGAGTAAAACAGTATCGAAAGAATTGTAATTTTTTTCTAGCCTTCAAATTCCTTCCCTAACCCCCCAACTCACCAGGACACTGCACCCTACTCCCAACAGTTAAAACCCTGAGAAATTCTTTCCTTCTTCTGCCGCCAGTTCCTGGAAAACTCCGACAGCCCCTTCGCAACCCTCCATCCCTTTTCATATAATGACCTCCGTTCGGCGTACTCTGCGCACTTGCCAAAAATTTTCCTCAGTAATCAGGTATGTAATTTTGTTGATTTGCTCACTCTGCATTTGTTTTCTTTTATTCATTTTTCATTGTTCTTTTCTTTTCTTTATTTCAACAAAAAATTACACTTATTTCGATACTGTTTTACTCATTTATTGTACACTTTCATGTTATGTTTTTATTATTATCATTTTTATGTACATATATATTTTTCAGTGTACGTTACTGACGGTGGCTACTATGCAGCCGAAAAAACTTTCCAACAATAAAACAATGAGCAACATACTTTTAATTTATCATTTGTATTTCTATCCGCATTTCACTCTGTGTGTAGCTTTGACTACTATTGTTCTTCTTCAAATTTTCGATTTTAGAAACAGCTATTGCGAAAATAGCAAAATAAAAATTATTACTAAAAAACCGAACTGCACTCACAGTACCACCAATAGCACAATCACGGCTCACGACGGCGAATAATAATTATTGGATGAATAAACCCATTATTGTCCGTACCAGTCCGGTAGTTATTCAAAGCGGGACAATATTCGAAAAGTAGGGACAATCTCTTTTTTTTCTTTTTTTTTGTGAGGCTTTACGGTTCGTCGACATCGAGGTCATTAGAGTCCTAAAATTTTGTACAGGTAGGGAAAATGCAGTTACGCACTAAGGAGAACTAACATGACTCTCCCCGCGTGTGGGACTCGTCGAATGACTCAACGATACCCACTAAAAATCCTCCTGAATTACAATGTATCCAAACATAAAGGGAACAAATATATATATATATATATATATATATATATATATATATATATATATATATATATATATATATATATATAGAGAGAGAGAGAGAGAGAGAGAGAGACAACAGATTCCTGGAACAATATAAAATAACCAAAAACAAAGGAAAAAGTAAATCTAGAGGGGGAAACTGAAAATTCAAAGCAAAGGGGGAAAATAGATTTAAATCCAAACCCTCCCGAGAACTTGTGGAAGGAGGCCCTTTCGTTTATGGATTTGAGTAATAACATACGAAGAAAGATAAGATACTGTTCTAAGAGGTCACATTCCTGAAAGAATCTAAAAAGACGTATCAAAATCGGTTCATTTTGCCCAACCATAACGTTCAAACTGTTGGGTAGATTGTGTCGCCGTAGGCTGGTATTATATTTGAGACACTCCAGAAGAAAGTGTTCCACGGTAAGTGTTGTGTTTCAAGTTTCACAGATGGGGGGAGATTCACCGCGTAAGAGATGATCATGGGTCAGATAGCAGGTGGACAAAAAGAAGACGTGTAAGGATTACTTCTTCACGTCTGTTCGCACGGGATGATGACACCCAGGTCTTAACGGAGTCTTTTACCTTCCTCAGATTGAAGGCGCGAGTTTGCTATTCGGCTTGCCATGTCCCAAGAAGAGACAATCTTATGGCAACCTTTGAATCTGTCGGTGGAACAGATGAAAGGTCAAGGACCTCTGTTCCCCGCTTCGCTGCCTCATCAGCTTCTTCATTACCCATAATACCCACGTGCCCAGGAACCCAACAAAGAACTATTTCAAAATTTTGAAATACTAGATGGCTTATTAGATTCTGAATTGTCAGCGTAAGGATGTCAGAAATGTACAGTGAAGACACTGACCACAAAGCACTAATAGAGTCACTGCAGAGAACCACACGCCATATTGAAGATAGCTTTATGAACTCAAGGATTGCAAATTTTTCAGCAGTAAACACGCTGCAAAAGGAATGAAGGCGGAAAGAACGGGTGGCACTATGTCAGTGGAAAGCAGCACCAACAGAATTATTCATAGCTGAGCCATCAGTATAGATGAACATATGATCCAAATAGAGGTTTTTTAGTTCTCCGAAGTGCTGTTGGTACACAGCAGCTGGAGTGTCTTGCTTTGAAAGTTGAGACAGCCAAAAGTCGATGGTTGGTTGCATGAGGGACCAAGGTGGTGTGAGAGAGTGTGGGTATGTGAGAGAGTAGGGACAATCTCGACAAAGTAGAGACGGCTATCGACCCTTCTCTTTACAGGCAAATTTTTTCTTTCTCTTGTGAAGTCCTGCAATATCTGACATCGAAATGGATTTGGAGAAGTTAATGGCATACCCGTACCCATACATTCTTCAATTATAAATATTACTTTTGATGAAGAGACTCTATGATACTACGACAAGGGAGAAGCGTTCAAGGCGTCACACACGGATGTAGAGGGTGCACCAGAATCTTTGGAAGGATAAACCGTTCAAGAACATATTTACACATAGTTAATGAAATGTATTTCTAAACATGTTTTATAAATATATCAAATATACAAAGTAATATTTCTGATATTTTTTAAAAATTTGAATAAAAATCTCTCCAAATTATTAGTCTTCTTTTGAGTATAGTTTTACGCCCCCCCCCAACAAACTGTTATTTTTTATACCATCAAAAACAGCAATAAACACTTAAGCAATCTAAATAACACAAAAATTATATAAGACAAATTTTAAAGTGACTTTGACGCAATTTTTCTTTTCAAAAAATTATGTTTTCTTGAAACTAACTTTTTGTTTTGTGGAACTTGAACAGTGGGACAAAATAACAACACGAATGCAAAAGAGTTTGGGAGCGATTCTTCGCAGCGCATTTGTCACTTTCATTCAAGCAAATTGCATCTTGCTTGATTCAAGCAAATGAAATTTGAATAGAAATAAGCATCATTATTTGTTTAATCAATAAACACGTTACTTATACGGTTTTTCTAGAGCAAGCCAAGAGACTGATTCAGATAAAAGAAGGAAAAGAGTTTCCGTAACAACAGTTCGAGATTTCTGCGATAATTCAAGTATACCTGGATTCAAATACCTCATTGATCGCCCGTGGCATGAAAGGTGAGTTTGTGAGTTATCACGCGATCGTTGTAATAACAAAGATAAATATCTGTTTTCATTTAAAATATTTAGTACACGAATAGGATACTACTCGTTGTCGAATGTATACTACCTCTCCATATCTCAGGGAAATCGCGAGATAATTATGTGATCTGTAATGATCAGAAATCGAACCACGTCGCGGGAGTTTGTTTGTAGCGCCAAACAAAGAAAAGGGATGTCGCGCCATCATTGAGGTTCTAAAATATATAATAGTTCGGATTCACACTAAAATATATAATAGTTGTCACAGACATCGCGACACAAGTTCAAATAACACTAAATTAGAAATTTATTATTGCAATAGATGCCACCCCTAGACAAGAGCCTTGCGAATCTGTACAAAAAATCCACTTCCACCGGAAGGAAAACAGGAGAAAAACCCGGGCCAGGATAGTAGTGTGTCTAATAATTAACAAAAATTAAATTTAAATGTTTTCACACGACACTTCCTCGCGAAATTAAACTTATGTTCAAAATTATTCAACATACAGTTGTCCACATATTATCAGCTAGAGGAAGTGATAGTTTATTATTTCTGTATGACACAGTCTCCACAGTAATAATCTAGAAAAATCATAAATAATTACTTGTTTAAGACAATAAAATACTGTGCGAGTATGTAACAAAGAAAACGAATAAAGCTATAATAACAAGAGGAATGTATATGAATCAACTAAGTTGCTCTGAGCCAGTACTGACTTCACAAAACGAAACAGTTATGACATCTACAAGACACCATTTAAAACTTTTAAAAAAGGAAGACAAACATTAATTTTACTATTTAAATAACATCTGAATTGCAATAGTGAATTAGTTTGAATTTATTGCACAAGCTACTTCTAAAATACATGTAACAAGTTCCTGCTAGCAAGAATACCCAGGATTATTTTACTATATACAGAATTTTCCACATATCCACGTAAAAAGTTGGAGGGATTACGATTTCCTTTATGATTTTTTGTTCCTATAAATGTGCTTTTTCGTCCCTCCAACTTTTTAAGAGATGTCTCTTCGCAGAGATGAAACGTTACAAAGAGAAAGTAACAAAACAAGACAAAAAGGTGAGTAAAGCACTTTATTAGATGAATTGAGGAAGAGATATAAGTGTTCAAAGTTCAACAACAAATTAAAACACGTTCGAAGATCTGCCCATTAACTGGATGCACGCTTGCACCGACGCACGGCGGTTCAGAACGCATGAAAACCTGGTCAAAAATCAACCGATCGGTGTAATTTAATGAAAATTCATATACATTCGTTTCTTGAGTCTCTAAATCCAAAAACGAAGTCCAAATTTGAAAATTCAAAATTGCGGATTCAAAATTGCCGACAATTTTTTGTAAAACCACCAAATTCAATAAAAATATGCTGATAACTGTAAGTTTTGTCGTCAAATGTACAAATTACAACAAAATGGCCGATCCAAAATAGTCGACAGTTTTTTTAATTAAACAAATTCCACCAAAATATACTAATCATGGTTAGTTTTGTTTATAAGTTTATGAAATGCAGCAAAATTTACGAAATTAAAAATGGCTGATCCAAAAGGCAGACTGTTAACTTAATTAATCAATTGATTGCAAATAATAAGCTCATAATTTTTTTGTTTCTTAATCTTTAAGATCAAGAAACAAAAAATTGGATAGTTTGAAATATAAATATAAATACTTTTTTATCTGAAATGGAATAAGAAATTCAATTTTTTTATCCATACTTGAACATTTGTTTAACAATTTAAAATATTGATAAGGTAATGAAATAGAATATATTGAATCACTTCGATAGTTGAAGTGTGTTAATTGTATAATTATTTATTATATAAATAAAAAACATGAAAAACATTCTCGATACAGTTTGATGTTTTTTGTAACGCGATTATTACAACTTCAATTGTCAGTATTATTTATTACAAATAATTTATAACAGGAATATACATTCATTATACAAAATATACAAATCTCAACTGTTATATTAGTTTCAAGACTTTTTCATTATTTGCAAGAAATCTATCTCTTTCTCATAGCTTTTATTCCATCTGCTTATAAAGTTATGAATTAGTGATTTTATCTCTTTCTTTGATTTGGTACTCCATTGGAATAGTGCATTTACCTCTAAACTGAAATGTTTTTCTGATCATCGTAAAATATCTTCCAAATCTAACTGAATTGCACTTTGTATAATATCAAAAATTTGACGTCGACTGTACTCTAATTTACGTCTATTCAATTCTGTAAAATAAAAAATCAATTCATATATTTTTAGTTTATAAATATTTAAGTTTAATTATTATTTCACATAAATAAAGTTGTCATATATATCATTTGTTATATCAATGATGGTATAATATTTATTCCATTAATGTATAAAATATCAAATATAGTAATAATTATATGATTTATATATGAATTTCATCGTAACATATTATTTTATATATTAAAGACTCGTTTTCTAATCTTTCTATTTTCTACAATTTTCTAACATTACGCGTCGCAACGTGCACACCAGCTTTCGCCGTGGAATGTCAAGGACAGCTGCAAGTCGCCGCAAGATTTGTTCGTTCAAATCAATGAATGAATGTATTAGTGAACATTGCCACAAAAAATCTTTGTATAATAACGCGAAACTGAAAATATATGGCTACTTGAATGATAAGGTTTTGAGAAATCGATAATTCTTACATTGTAACTTTAAATCATGTTTATAAAACTAATATTTACTAAAATTAACATGTAGTCATCTTCTACATACTTTTGTTAATCTTACCCATAATTAACTATTGTTAACTAGTCACAAGAATGCAAAATAGCATAACAATCAGCACGCTCTGAGTTATCGAACGACGCTCACGTTGTGTCGCGTGGTATTCGTTCGCTATAGGTATTGGGTACGTTACAGGATGAAAATAGTATGCGCTGGTGCCCTCTCTACAATATTAGGTGGTATTAAACTACTTACGGTGACTTTCGTTTTTCGATTTTTGACCAGGTTTTCATGCGTTCTGAACCACCGTGTGACGCGACGTCGCATGTAATGACGAGTATGTCTCGCAAATCCTTTGCCCCACCGGATCATTTGATGAGGTTTCTTAAGTATGATTTTTGATTGGAAACATTCTCCTTCTTGCTTTTTCATTACACTTGGGCATTTTTCAGAAGGACCGCTCTTAGAGGGTGGGATCTTCTTTTGGGCCTGAAAACCTTTAGTAAATAATTATTTATTAGGACTACAGATTTTAAACGATAATTGAAAATGACAGATAAAATTATGCGAAGAAGAAGGACAGTCAGTATTGTGTCACAAAGTTCCGCATTCGGATATTTACCCCATTGCTGTGTAGATTTTTGCTACATTTTGTGACGACCAAATATACCAGCCATTCTCAATCACCTCGTAGTGCAAAATTAGAAATTACCACATCGTTGTAAAGCAACTAGTCTAGAGCTGTGAGGTTATGAAATAGAGATTGCTAAGACTCTCTGCAAACATAATAATTATTACATCAAATTAGTAGAAAATATAGTTATATGATTTTCTTTTTCGTATGTGAACACCTAAGTAATATATCAGGTAACAACCAGGTAGACCATATAGTGAAAATGGGAATTACCGTCACAACAAATTCACAATTTAGAATTGTATCTTTGCTCCACGCGCACCATTGCCCCACACAATCCAATATGTCCTCATATAAATCACGAATATGTTACAGATTGCTGTGGTGTATAGGTTTGATCGTCTCCTTCACTATGTGTGTGGTGCTGGTGAAGCAGACTTGGCAACGCTGGAAATCGTCTCCTGTGATTGTGACCATGGACGAGCGTGTGAGGCCCATTTGGGAAATCCCTTTCCCTGCAGTCACTATTTGTCCGTTAGCCAGGATTCACAAAGATCGTTTGGACATGGACGATATCATCCGAAACTGGAATAAAGAGAATCTATCTCCAGCTGAGTAAGGTGTAATAGTGCGAGTCACTTGAATAGTTATTTCAATTAAAATAGCTTAGATTTGAAATCGAAGTACAGATACAACCCATCTTAACCGGCCTCGGATCAATCGATCCTCGAATTAAACGACTTATCCCGTGGAACAGTTTTTCTCTCTCTTACTGAACACAAAAGCTGACAGATTGTGACTTAATCATTGATTGTACGACGGATCTTTCCTAGAAAATAAAAGGGTGTGACATGACGTAAGGTCTGCAATGTTTTTGTGTTATCCCCGGTACATCAGGGTTGGGGATGCGCTAGTTTGATTCATTCAAAAGTTTTCAAAGTTCATATAAGTTCGTGTTTGTTGAAGAATGTACCATATAATGTACGTACAGTACAATAAAATGAGTTACAATGACGTCTCATTTGCTTGTTGATTTATGATAACCTGATGAAATTGTAGGCTCCTTTTGATCGAAAAATTGATTTTTATATGAACCTCGGATTAACCGGCCAAGCGGATAATAGGACAGGCGTTCCAGGAGCTTGTCAAGCACATAACCATTTATGAAACTTTCAATTATTTTATTTATTCTGCTTGAATTAAAATTTGATTATAACAGATATTCACGAATTAATGATGTAATAACGGTGCGAATCATTAAATATGCCGTTTACATTGAAACAATTCTATAATTTAAATAGTTCTGTAAATTTACGATAGTATTAGTTGAATAACTTTCTAAATTATACGGAAAGGCAAAGGAAATTTCGCATAGATCTTTCCTGTATTAAATTTTTGACACGCTTGTAGTTTTTTCGAATCGATTCTTCAAGACGTTAAATGGGAATTAATCTAAAATCGTCCCACCAGAGGCTTTATTCATAAACACTCGTACAAATGCAAGACGGCTTTATTGAAATATTAGCCTCAGAAGAGATGTCAAAATTTTATTAGAAGATTTTATAGATTATAGTTTATTCTTTCTTTTAAAAAAATCAGGGTATTTAAAAACAGATTAAATGACTGATGTGGTGTTGTCTACTAGTACAATTTTTATTCTAATGAAAGTACCTTCGTCAACTTAGCTGTCATCTTTAGTCAAAAATAAAATGAATTACCAGTTCTTTCATGAAAACATGAAGTTCCAACGACAGGCTCTTCTTGTAAGATGAATGTATAATATACGACTTTATTGTGCTGATAACCAGGAGATGAAAAAAATATAGCTACGGACAACCGTTCAGTTCGCCTACTGGTTTCGTATTCGTCGCATTTTTCATTGAGTCTGTCGGTTCCAGCATTCGTTGAATTGTAGAAGTTAATTATTTTTGCAATGTATTTTCTTCTCTGATTTTCTAATGGTGTATGAACGATATAAGCAGCACCGCATGGCGCTCTCTTGGCATAGTAATATCACGAGTGAAGCCAAAAATATTCGAACTAACTTCTCTTTTCGTATCAGCGAAGAATTTTATAATATGAAAGTTTTATTCTTTTTTTAAAGTTCCGGCAATTGTCAGTTTTCTTTCTCGAAAAACTTCAACATACTCCAGTTATGAAAACCAATTATCTGCCGCAGTATTTCTGTTTCTTTTTCAATTCGCTTTGTCAATCTCAACACACCTTGTGTAGGTACACTCAGTCTTGTTTCCTCATCACAAATGTCTAATGAATTACTGCCTTTTTCAGTGTTTAAATAACTGTTCAGAGTGAAATTAGTTCTTGCTTGCTCAAGAATAATCATTTTCAGACCGCAGTTTCTAGGTAAATCTAGAAACGGCAACGACCTCTTAATCCGATAAGTATTCATATATGCATAAATTGAACCAATGCCGTAGTTCAACTGACAATTTATAAATATGAATTGACTTATGAAAATGTAACTAATAGCAGCACATGGATCAGTTTTGAGGCGTCCATTTCTGTCATTTTTATTGTCAAACCGGTGTGCTGCTAAGAGAACAGCAAAACAATTGTCTCAATCAGTTCCATCAAAAAGATTATTAATGTCTTCATCACTAGATTTGAAAACTATTGAATAGATAAGAATTCCAAGAATTGCTTGCAAGTAAGGGTCTTAATTCAGGACGTTCACGTCGATATTTCGACATTTCCCTTAATTTTTTATAAGTCCATAAGATAATTTCTGAAATTATCTCAATATCAAATATAAGATCCCACACTTCTCGGGGACGAGGTACTTCACTCAGATTTCGCGCCGCTCCCGTCAACCCTGGTAAACGTATCCACTATATCGTGTTCCGGGTCCTTTGCCCTTCATGAGGGTTCCTGAACCGCTCATTTCTTTCTTTTCTCCCCATAAAAGTATTATGCATTCTTTATCATTTTGCCGTCGGATACTTCATTTTCGGCGACGTGATTCCCTTCTTCCCCAAACTCACGAAACTATTGTCACTTGGTGATTCACGATCTTTTTCGATTCGGAAGACACTTCGTCGTTGTCAATGTCTAGGCACTTCCAGGCAACAATTTCAATACAATTAAAAAATCTTAACACCTAGCTTTCAGAGGTCAATACGAGAAGATCTATTGGCCATCAATAATCTAAATCAGTGCCGTCCAACTGTTGGCCGCGGGTTGGATGCGGACGGCACTGATTATAGTACATTTTATTTCTAATTTTTCATCAAATGTTGGGGATACAATATTGTGTGATAAATCGATGCTGTCAAATTTCATTTTTAACGTGCATCGTATACACCAGAGATGTCCCCAGGGCAGTCACACAGGACCTCTGCTTTGGAATATTGTGCTAAACGTGTTGCTTGAAGAGATGGGTCACAGAGATATTCCTATGCTAGCTTACGCAGACGATGTAGCACTTCTTCTGACAGGGAATAGTAGACAAGAGCTTGAAAGAAATGGGCAAAATGTGTTCTGTATGTTCCAACGAGAGTGTGACAAAGTGCAGTTACGGATATCACAAACGAAAACAGAGAGCATAGTTTTGGGGATGAAACACCGTGGGAAATCACGACGGGACCCGGTAATCAAAGGTAAGGTAATAACTGGCATTTACATATAAAGTTGCAAGTGAAGTACCAAGGAGTAATGGTAGACGAGAAATTAACCTTCACAAGTCACTTCGCGTACATCGGATAAAAGGTAACAAAACAAGTCTACAGTTTGATGCGTGTTGGGTATACAAAACATACGCTGGAGAGGGACCACGTTTGGCGCCTATATAAAGGTGTTTTCCAACCGTTAATTTACTATTGCATAGCAGTGTGGTGTGAACGGGCTAAGCTCATACATAACGAGCAAAAATTTAGCCAATTTCAACTACAGTGCCTCCTGCACTTGAGTGGGTTATATAGAAGTGTTTCCACTATATACTCTTCAGGTGTTGTTGGGTGGGAACCGACTGATTTGGAAGTAGATCAGCATGTATTGAGATATAAGGTAGAAGAAATTTGTATTGATGGAAAAACCATATTTCAGAAGGCTAATGGATGGGAACGGATCATAGGATGCGAACTTGAAAAATGTTGGACATCACGATGGACCCTGGCAAAGGCTGGACGAAATACTTCTGTGAACAAGTAAATTTAGTGAACAGAAACAGAAAATGGTTCAAGTCATCACATTTGGTATATGAAATACTTACGAGACATGGCTGTTTCAACAGTTATTGGGCAAACAGAAATTTAAGGGAGGATAGCCAGTGCATTTGCAGACGAGGGGTAGATTACATAAATCTCGTGTTACAAGAATGTGAATTGACGGATAAAGAACGAGGAGAATGGTACAGAACACTAAAGAAGAAGGGAATTTATGGGACTGAGTGGTATGAGAACATAAGTACAAAGGAAAGCTTTCAATGATTTCCAGGAATATGTACATCAGCTGATGACGATAAGGGAGACCTTGAGAACTAGGTAGTGAAAGTTCAGGTAGAGTTGACGAACCCCAGGTAGTAGTCTGCCGGCCTAGATACTGGATAAACAATAATTAAAATGAAAAATAAAATTCACGTGACATGTCCGATGATAGAAAATGGGATTTGTGTTCGAAATTACTCATTATCCATTAAAATATAAAAAAATGTTATAGTACTAAGTTATATTACCCATTTGCACATAAAAAATATAAAAAATGTCGTTCTAAATATTTATTTATAAGTTTTTAATTATTTAGTTAATTGATTATTTTGATGAATACTAACTTTTAATGCTTTTTAAAATAAAGAAATATACTATTTAATTTTCCCAGCTTGAAATTAAGTAAAATTGTTGATGAAAATCACAATATCGTGTTAAAAATAAATATGATCCGTGTCGGCCAGATCGTTCGAAAGTGTACAGAAAATAGCCCACTATCTAAGATAAGTTCTACAGCGCTGATATAAATGATCTGAAAAAAATATTACTTTTGTGACATAAAAATAATTTATTTTTTCACTGAATTTCATAAATTTTCTTTACAATTTTATATTTTTTAATGTATTTTATATTAAATTGGCTCATTTTATCCTTAATTATCACTGTATTGTAATTATATTATTGATATATACTGTTTGTTGTAGGTTAGAACAAAGGAACTTGGCGAGTGATCTCTCCATCCAATGTCCTGCGACAACTTTCTTCAACAATTCTTTATTTTACGGAAAAGATATCATTGAAAACATTGAAAAGGTAAGATCCCTCATTGGGAGAACCTCCATGAAATAAAAGGCCATTATACATGAAGCATAAAGAACTTATTTTCGTAAGAATGGCTTACTTTTAAATGTATTGAAATTATGTTTCTAACAGTCGCTTTTGTGACTACTATAAATATTTATTTGGATGTAACTCGAATTCGTAAAACTTGGTAATTCGTGTTAGGTAGCAATATTGCATGATTTTAGGCAAATTACATGAATTGGAGAATAAGTAATGGGGACGTGGATTAAAAAAATAAATTGAAAATAAAATCATCATCCGTGTCCTAGCGTTTTTCCTACGCATACGTGGGATCTGCTACCGTGGTCACTATTATATATTTAAATATGCAAGTGAAATGCCATGAAATTTCCGTTACTTTTCTGGGTAACACACAAATGAAGTATCGTACTTCCGAACATTAAAAAATGTATTGGCGCTTTCCTATTATTTCATTATTGTATACAGATATGTTCAATCATAACATACAACCTATTATTTCATATTTCTCCTTTCCGTTTCGTAGATATTAATTGTCATAATTGCTGGACCATAAATTGCCATAATTGCATCGAGGTAATTGCCTTGACTAAAAAGATGTATGGGGTCATTTCTCTAGTGATCGACATGATTTGCTCAAATACTTATCTCTTACGCAATCTAATTTCTGTGCATATGGGTAATCCGTAAAGTACGTCAACCCAATAGAATACGAAACAAATAATTTGTTTTGAGAAATATACAATGACTTGATATGGAAAGTGAAATCTAATCACAATTCATAAGCAAAACACCCTCGTTATGACGATAAAGTAAGAAATTTCATGATTGATGGTAATATTTTGATGAAATATCAAAAATTAATCTAGTCTCTACGCTGCAACACGTTGTAATACGGTCACTCAGAAGTATAGCCGAACTTGCTCATTCAAAGAGCTCTCTTATTGGCACATTCTCGTAAAAAAACTGCATGTCACGTGCTTTTTCTGATTAATAAGTCATTGATAGTGATCTAATTCAAAATCGGCGCGATGAAGTATCCTGAAGTCTTCCTATTTGATTCCAAAATCGAAAGTGTCAAGCACTAGTGCATTTTCCTCAGTATGCAATCCTTAGTATACCCGTAACTTCAACTTCAGAAAGTTCCTCGTGTCTATATAACGTAGATATACGTACCTCCGTGAGGGTTTTTACCTTTAAAATTAGCCGACAGTAAGAACTTGCTAAATAATAATTAGAAATAGCAGTATCGTTGATGTTGTTAGTTGAAAGCCAATGCTCTGTGAGGCATAGCAAATCGAATCGACTTTCGTGTACCAGAATTTCAATGTCTGTCAATTTGTTTGAAAGGGATTGGACATTATGATGAAATATAATTATTTTATTTTCGCAAAGAGTTTGTGACTCACGAGAAATGGAATCGACGTTAGATTGTGGAGAGGAATTTGAAATTGGNACACTGCACCTGAACGCGATTGTCACCTTCGAGTACCACATCGTACTCCTGAGCGCAAGTTGTAACTGTGTTTGGGGGCGGCAGGAGGAATAGATGAGGTCGTGGGAGATGAGGAAGCAGTAGATGAAAGAACGGGGACAGGAGAAGAAATGGGTGTGGAGATAGGAAGAGAAAATGGTGATGAGGTAGCAGGAGAGGGAGGTGGAGAAGGAGGAGATTAGGTAGAAGTGGAGGGAGGTGGATGAGGAGATGAGGGAGGTGTAGGAGTGGGTAATGGGGCAGGTGGATGATGTGAGGTCAGATGTGAAGCTAGAAGAGAACCGAAGTGCTGTTTCTCAGACGGTCTCAGGTGTAAACCATGCTGGGTAAAGTCCATGGCAGTCAGGTGTGGTTGCAAATCAAAAAATGTGATTTTTGTGTCTGCCAGGTGATGTTTTAGGGAGATGTTTGCCAGGTTAATTTCGTGGTTTATTTGTGGAACGTTGAAGCGTGGAGGCAGGCTAGAGAGCACTATGTTCGTGTGCAGGGAGGTCATTTTTAGTTTTTGTAGGTGTTCAGACGCGTTGAAATGACCACCCAAGTTAATATCGTTCTACTCACCTATGATGATTACTGTGTCCCGTTCTGTGAGTTTTTTTAGTGTAAGTGTTCAGTTCTCGAATAATTTCAGCCAAACGAGCGTTTGGCTTTAAAAAAACGGAGACTGAGAAGTGGCTAGGAAGCAATCCACGCAATACGGAGGAATGCCCAGGAACCCACGCAATGCCCAGGAACCCACCAAAGAGTAACTGGGTTTCATTTATGGAGTATGTCTAACATCCGTTGGCATTGTCACACAAGTTTGGATATTGTTTTATAGGTTCATAGTGCCATTAGTGCAGCCTGGCTATCGCTGCAAATATTAATGCGTCCCCTGAGTACAGATATATTCTGTATATGATTAGCGCAGGTCAGTATAGCAAATTCAATAAGATGTACACCACTTTTCTTTATCACAAATGAGACAGCAAAGTTTAAAATTAAACAATTTGTGTGCTCAGAGATCATTTGCTACAAAACTCAAACGGCATATTTCTCTTCAGCAAAGACATCAATACAAGAACTTGATGTAACGAAACTAATCTACGTAACCGTCGGAACATCCAATCATTACGCAAATAAATAAAAAATGTCAATATCTGTAATCACAAGAAATACTTTCTTTTGAGTCAAGCAAGGTAATTGTTAGATCAATTCGTGCAAAAGGTTAAAATTCAAAATAATTCACGAAACATGAATTATATCACTAGTATGTGAAACATTTTAACGCAAATATCAGTTATGGTAATTTCATAATTCTGTGGTCTGTTTTCAGTTGCTGTCAACATTAAATGACCATTCATTTCGGTATCGAATGTATGTTTTAGTAGTAACGTCCATGATGTAACTAAGATATTTCAAATATTTTTTAATGTGAAATATGTAAAACAATCGTTTTTGAACTCAAACACGTTCATTCTGAGCGTAGAATACCATGAAAATCACAAAATCAAATCCATATACATCTGTGAAGTATGAGAATGTTATTCCTTTTAGTTGTTATTCTTCATAGCTGAGGTGTTGTATCGTTTTTACTAGAGTTCTTACTAAGTCCCTCATAAAGAACTATTAAGAGATTGTGTTATAATTTTCGTACAAAAATCATACAAAGAATGCTAGATGTGCCATTTTCAGAATTATATCATCAGTTCCATTGGAGACATTTAATCCTAAACTTGACTATTTTATTTTTCAAAAATTCATAAAACATAAAGAATAAGAGTAATAACATTTATATTTTTTAGATAATGCTACTGATTAGTATTTGTAATCACAAAAATATAATGCTGTGTATAGCACTCATTTTTTCAGGAAAAAAAATCGCAAAAAGTGAAATTTTCTTGATTTTGATATCCAAGTTTAGATGAACTTTACTCATAGAAGTAAAATAAATAGACCAAATATATACTTAGCAACGTTTATAAATGAAATGTGATCTTTAAAAGGTGTTTACTTGAGTTATATACGATAAATAGTTCATGAGGTATGGTGGTAATGTAGATGGTAACAAACTTGAAAATTCGCGCGTGTGGGAGAACAAAAATGACCGCCATACAGAAACGGTTTGAGATCAATAAAAAAATACATTTTAAAATCACAAATGATTTAGAAAGGAAAAAGGAAAATATAATTAAAAAATGGTCGAGAGACCAATTTATTTTTACTTGAACCGTTTTGTTTGGAATGACTTTCTGGTGAATATGAGTGACATCGGCTGTTTTCTGGGTATACAAATCGCTAGAACACCATAACACCGTCTAACATCTTATTTCAATGTCTGATATGAATTGCATTGCATTTCAGTATTCTCTCAGCCCAGAAGATTTTATAAAGAAACTTATGTTTATGTCGTACGAGTACAAAAATTTATTTCAACCGATCTTGACGGACTCAGGAATATGCCAGGCCTTCAATATGCTTCCAGCAACTTCTATTTTTCGAGAGGACACGTAAGTTCTGAATCTTCATGACATAATATATTGCTTTTTCTATTTATGCATTATTACTAAGAGCGTAGAAAAGTTAATAATTCCTGAAATTCTAAAACATGTGTGATGAAACAATTTTTTATAATCTGGAAACGCCGTACATTAACCTGATTTCCTCTGAATCCTATACATTATTCATACGATTCAATTTGTACTACGCATTCCATCAATATTTTTATTTATTTTGCTTTATTTTACTTTTGATATTTTGATTAATTTGCTTAAAAAATATTTCCTTCATACGTAGAAGAAAGAATATCGATGTTCCAAAGTATTTTTGTTTTTAGCGGGGTAAACACATATGTATATTATAGATAAATTGTTTAACAAGTAATGCAAAAAGTAGTACTTCATATTCACCGACTCACTCTATTTCCATCGACATGAAGTGTTACACAAAAATGCGTGTTCATAACTGTTCGGAACTATAAAAAATTTTGTTTAGATCTCACAAACAATGGTGTTTGGTAAGTGTTCATCATGCTAACATATATTAGAATCTATACAAGTAAAATCAGCTACAGAAAGTTGATCATAAATGAAGGAGGAAAGACATCCCTCTCTTTCTTATTGTCATGTTCTCATATCCTATTATTAAGTCTTATTTAAAGTTTATTCAAGTATTTTAGTGATATTATGTTTTCAAGACTTTTTAACACAATGAAACTTTTGTTTGCACATCTTAGTTTTTTGTACTCCCACATTCTTCACTCATGATGAAGATAGGTCATAGTTAGAGAGTTTTCATTAATGTATAAAAAAATTGTGCAATTGAATGCAATAAATTTAAATGAAGGGCTACCCATATTTGGTTCAAATGTCACAAGGTGATAAATTTTAAGAAATTTACATAGCAAGTACCCATCCTGGCCTGGGTTTCTCTGCAGTTTTCCTCCGGGTAGTGGCAGATTTTCCATGCAAGGTAATGTCATAAATAATTTTATTATTATTCATCGGGAATTTTTACTTAACATAATATATTTCTTTTTGGAATGATAAATGGAGTATTAAATAATTTCTTTAATAAATATTAAATTCGCCACTGCTCTTGGATCCTTGATCGGAATTGATGGTCCCTTGCTTGTTTCCGGAGAATAACTTAGTTTATTTTCCCACACGTGATCATACGTAGTCTGCAGTAAAGTTTATTATTTATTAGTACACTTAGGTACAAATACTACAAGGTGTTCGGTTGTCCATTCTAATCGTGCTCACGTGTTTCACTTTTCTCGCAAGAATAGGGATGAAAGGACATGATACGAGATAAGAGGGACGGCGAGTACGAATCTTCAGGCCTTTGTGTCTTCTAGTTTCGGTCCATCAAAGAAGTTTGTGAAGAGTAACTTCATTACAGAAATTAGTAGTAATCTGTTATTTTTTAGATGGATTGTTTTCACGGAGAAATGATCTTTGGCACCCTTATGTTTTTGGGGTGCTGAACACGAATCTGAGGTTTCCCAATAAAAATATTGGCTTGTATGACCATAATTGGATGATTTTCATCGTACGTTCCGTTTTCAAAAATATTACTAGAGTAACTTTTTCAATTTTCTTATTTTCAAATATTTTATCAAGGTTTTGCAAATATGGTCAAATCCAGCAAAATAATTCAAGTAAATAGTCTGTGGACTTAACGCTTTTTTATGCAAATGAATAACATTTCTAGACAGTTGAGCTTCTGTGGATTTTTTCCTGAAATCTCATAGGTTGATTAACAAATTACGCATTTGAATTAAAAAGGAGGAAAATTGTGTTGACAAACATGTCTCTGAACACTAACAAATGCAGAGGAACTTTTATTTCTTGACAGAACAAGTTCAACCAGATTTACATTCTTCTATGACCTCTTCACTCTTGACTCCCTGGATTATCGATATTTGAAGTTCAATTCGTGATCGACTGTGACGTCATGTGATTGCGTGTCTCGAGTGACGAGACTGCGAGCACGTTTTTCGGCTGCACATTCATTGTCTTTCACTCGTCCACTTCTCATCTCGGTCTCAAGCAGAAGACTTATCTCCAAATCGTCCTCAATGAGGCACCAAGCATCTCTCGTTGGCCTCAGCACAATTAGTCGGCCCACGAGACGATTTTATGGTCAAGCAACCACGCGTGAGGCTTGCCCTTCAACATTAAACTTCAACCTAATCATCGACTCGGCATTAATCCAGCCGTCACATCCTCAGCACATCACGTTGTCATGGCTGTATATTTTGAGAATAACATCATCGACATTTCATCGCAGCACCTCACCCAGATTTCGCCGAGCACACAGCCACTCAGTTTTGTATCATTTGAATAATTCCTTATTTTAATAGTTGAATTCTCTAATAAATTTTAATAAATTTATTGTCAAAAAACAGTACAAACTGCGTATGACCACGTGGAGGAAAAAAAACTAATTTACTCTCCGGAAGCAAGCAAGGGACCATCCCATCAATTCCGATCAAGGGCCCTAAGGCAGAGGCGGATTCAAAAAATTCAGCAAAAATTCCTAGATAAGATAAAAAGTTAGCTGCGAGTTATAATACTAATAGAATGTCAATATGTTTGTAATTTTAAGCAAAAAATTACATGCAAGTTATTATCGAACTATAGATTATTCTGAGTATAGTGTTTAAAAATCATAAGAATTGAAATAACACTAAATTCACGATTTATTGTTACAATAAACACGCCCCTAGACAAAGCCTAGAGAATCTGTATGAAAATCCGCCTCTACCAGAAGGAAAAACGGAGAAAAACCCGGGCCAGGATGGGGCTACAGAATTTATGTACACAACCGTGCCAAAGTTGAGTATACGTAAAACTAAATTAATATGAGCCATAAGACAACACAATCATGCAAGAAAATAGTTTTTGAAATTGTTATTATTTGAAATTTTTAAAATTTTTAAATTATTTGAAATTGAAGAAATAGGTTTTGAAATTCTCATGTTATTAAATTATTTTGTTGGCTTTTCTATCTCTCAGCTCCCATCTCATCCACCTTCATTTTTGGTCCTTCAAAACCTCACATCACTACACTTAAATGTACCTAATTCTCCCTCAATTTATGTACAAAAGCTTTTCGAAACTTATCAAAAAAATTGTTATTTTGAGAAAACTGCGAAAAAGTTGAACATATCCATCATAAAAAAGGTTCTCCAGCCAATTTATTTTAGCAAACCTCAGATTCGTGTTTCCAAACAAAAAAAAGCAAAAAATGAATGGGTGGCAAAAATATCTCTCCGTTGAAGCATTCCACCTACACTCCTTTTCCAGTCCGAGTTCGAGGACTTAATGGAAATAGTGTGTTTCTGATGTTGGGATGAAGAATAATCGAGGAAGTACAAAACGAGTCTGTCTGGCAATCAGATATACTAGGAGGATTGAATAGAACAAAATATGGGTACTCTTTATGCGGCAATGACTCTTTCAAGAATATTTTGTTGCAATAATTAGTAAATCAATCACTATTTTTTTATAGATTCTTCGTATCCAGAAACTATTTAGAATATCCTAATATCACAGTAAAATGGAACAGGTTGGAAGGATATGGATCATCCAATCAGGCAGAAATATATCCTTTCAGGGCCCTCGGAATTGGCCGAGAAATCGGAGCAGTCATTGATCTATCAATAAATGCTGCTTGGGTGGATTCCTATTGCCTTGCGGGGAGTAAAGGATTTCAGGTAATTTGTTCATGGTAAATGAATGCGATAATAAAATAATCATAATTTTCACTGGTGATTAAAGACTGTAGAAAATAAAGACGGCGACAAGACAATGATGCATGATGAATAACTGAAGAAATAATATACAGAGAAATATTATAAGTGAACTCTTAAAATATTTATTAACGCATATTCTTCAAATATGGCACAGAAAAATAAGCTCATCCCATTTTATATAATAATTTGCAAATATTAATTATTATTATTATCATTATTATTATTACTACAAAAGTTCATTTTCCCAAAGATGAACAATTAAATTGTGAAATAATAATTATTATGATAAGGAATAATAATTGACTTAAGATCTTGCAGTACCAAATGCAAATAACATACGAAAGTCATTATCTGAAACAGCTTCAAAATACACCCCTGTTTCTCAGAAGTATAAAGAGTTTAGAAAACGAAAATGAAACCAATAGTAATACATAACAAACGTTATTCCAAAATATTTGCATTGAAAATATGGAATGTACGCAATATACCTAAATATCACTTCAAAAAACATTATCAAAGTAACAGCATTGTAACGTATATCTGGTTCTACTGTTTCACTGCCACCACTTCTCTTACTCAGATGAAATAAAACTCGGTTTCAAGAAAACAATTACTATTTACTTGAAATAATAAAACAAAGACTAGTTATACAAACATGTTTATACACTGGTGAAAGCAGTTAGTTATCTGAAGTCTCGTAGGAAAGACACACTTCCTAGTGACACGTGATGTGTCCTGTACCTCCTTCGTACATCTCTCGTAGTAGGGAGCCGAATCGCTCGCGAACGCTGTCTTCCGGGTCTTTTGTCGGTTCGGGAGGGAAAGCCTCCCGGTGTCACCCCCTTCGCTGCCCGGCCCTCTGGCTTCTCAAGCGGAGAGGTCACCGCCTTCGCGATGCAACTGTTCAACACGCTTCCGTCCCCTTCTTTTGCTCACAGTGACTCATTCAAAGAGTCATGGATTTCTCAACCCTCCGTGGATAGTTCATATACTGACCATCCGCCGGCAGGTCAGCACCTCCACATTCTTCCGAACCATTCAGTGTTAACAATTACGCATTCTTGAGTTCCGGGCCTCCCAACCCTCCAAGGGTAATCCATTCAAAGAGCCTTCGCTGGGCACTGTCAGGGTCCCGTTACTTTCTTCCTCCCGCACTTGTGCGCATGTCTTTCTATTAAGTCGTACTTACTAAAATACGCTAAGAAATTCACAAATAATAATAATAATATACAATGAGAAAATTAAAAAAATATATGAAGATTTAAAAATAGAAGTCCTTCTCTTATGGAATGTGTTTATATAGTCCCTATACTCCTGTCAGCCACCGGAGTCATCCCCTACAGTCTGCATCTGAGCATCAATCGGTTTCAGCTCCCAAAAATCATATTTCTAACTTTAGAAAAAGCAACCATCCTTAACACCTGTAGAAACTGTGATATTGTTTGAGATGAGGATGCTTGGTATACCCCGCACCCCAAATGAATCCAACTACAAGTTGTGAAACTAGTTACAGGAGATTAATAATAATAATAATAATAATAATAATAATAATAAATTATGAGAAAAATAACAATTATAATAAATTCAATTTTCCTTGCAGATCGTGTTACACAACCCAGACCAAGTGCCGATCATCACTCGGGAGTCCTTCTTAACTTCTATCGACAGTGAGCTGCAAATAGCTGTCACACCGCATGAGATGATTTCAAGTGAAGAACTGCGATATCGATATTCTCCAGAAGAAAGGAATTGCTATTTCCATGATGAGCACAAATTGCGCTTCTTCAAGCACTACACGAAGCACAACTGTGAAATGGAATGCTTCAGTATCCTCGCATTTGAACTCTGCAATTGCTATCCGTTTTTTTCCCCAAGTAATTATCAACCTTGACTTCACATATCTTATATTTCAATCATTCTTAAAAGGTAGAAGAGTGATATATTAATGAACTTTCAACAAAATTGTCTTTATTCTAAAAGCCATTGAATTCGTTTCTCTTTTTGCGATATGATCCACCACTTTCGTGCAGTGATATCGAAGGATCAATATCATGCAAATCCACTGGTCGATACGTCGGTGATTTGTAACTACAGGAACACACTATTGATGACATTTAATTAATTTACTTAAAAAAGAGAATTACAATTTTTAAAATAAAATTAGAGAAGTAGCCATCGTATAGGTTAAGAAAAGTACCGCATATTGTTGCAAAATTTCATCCCGTTTGGATTTTACAACAATGTAAAGTACAAACAAAACGTCCCGAAACGGTTTTACACAAAACATTTGAAGTTCTCTGGAAGTTGTCCTAATTGAAACAGAGAGAAGGTAGAGGTTTCATTTTACAGCTTATTTGATGATATTTAGAATGATATGTTGTATATTATAGGTCAAGGAAGAAGAAAATTAACATGTTCAAAATCAAACATTTGATTTTTAATTTCTCAAAATGCGCATCTTTGAAACTTTTAAAATTAATACTTGAGATAGTTTACATCCTTGTTAATCATTTGGGAAAATATGAATGTGGGATGAAAATTATTTCAATGTTAAAACAATGAAAGAATGTAGGTTTCTTGCCGCGTTCTGCGTGTGGATCTAGAATTTTTCACTTAATTCTTGCTATGCACTATTATTATGTTAAGTATTGCTCCCGTGTTATAACACAATGCATATATTGTCAGATAAGTGTCTCATTTTGATATCATTAGGAAAGTTCAAAGTGTAATGTAATATATGTACTGATTATATTGAATCAGAAGATTATTTATTTTGTGCTAGTGTTTAGCAAAGTTGAATCAGAAGGTGGAGCGTGATCAAAAACGGAGGGGTCACCAAATTATTTATTTTGTCGGGGAAGAGATTTTTTATTACTTCACAAGTCTCGATACGGAGACTTGCTTCGCAATAAGATTCCTCCTTTTCAAAATAAATATTCAAGGTTATGCAGGACAAAGTTTATTATGCAGATTGAATGTAAACAAATAATTGAACTTAAACAAATAATAAATAACACACCAGGGTTACAACAACAGGTATGAAAGTTTATATGAACAGTGCCTTTTACTTGTGCGACTCACGACTTTGAATAATTTGGTCGTTGTGGTTATGGAACTTCTCCTGTTCGTCGCGAGGTGGCGCTTCTGGTGCTAAGTCCTGCCGTGGCTAGATGATAGCGTTGGAGTACGAGGTTCGGTCGCTTGCCGTGAGGTGGCGCTTCCGTCAAAGCTTCTGCAAATATCGTGAGAGGGCGTCTCGTGGCATCTGAAGATAGAAATTCTGCCGCAGATCGGGCTATTGGGCAGAGCTGGATTTCTTGGTTGAGGTTATTATCGGAGACGATGTTCAATCATCAAGAGAATCCGTCGTACTGATTTCTCAGTCGTTGCTGTTGCTATAAACTAAACTTTGACAGATAACGATGTTAACGACGTAACACAGCGTCGAGGTTCGTCTATTGAAGCTTTCTCGAAGTTTCTTAATAAATAGGCGACATACGCTTGATGATACATGCGACGCGTGCATCTCATGGAGACTTCTAATGTTTACAATTTGCGTCGTATGTAGAGACTCTCTTGCGGACGGTGTGTATTATTCTGGCCTTGGATCGTAAGTCTCTGAGTCCTTCGTCTTGACGACGGCATAAACAACATGGCGTGTAATGCCTCGGCTTAACAACATGCATCTCTTATGTGTTAATGCATGAGGGAGTTTCATCATATACGTAGTAAGGTACGTGTTTCGCCATATATGTAGTAAGGTACGTCTACAAAAGTAATGTTGTGCCATTGATGTAATAATTCATTTTGATATAATTATGGAAAAGAAAAAGTCAAAATAAGGTAAAATTATCGATTATGTCATATTAAAGAGAAATATTAGATATATACAATGAACATAGAGTAGGTTTACAAAATAAAGCAGATACTCAGGTAAACTTACTTTGAAACGGATTGCAGATGTATGGTTTCCAATAATTAAGTAAGCAGTAGAATTCAGGAAGAAAATCAAAATCAAAAAGTACATATATCACGGAATATAAATTTTCATTGACAATTATTTTCTAGAAATTCATCCAAAAAGCATATACCGATATTAGATTCATATCTAATAGAGACTTGTAACAAATTCAACGAGATACCTGTTGTCCAAATTCCGGAACCTGGTTGAGTGAATCATTCTCCAAAACAACAAAAGGCTAAAATATTTGTATCTATTGTAGAAGAGAAATAATTATTTTAAGAAAATTAAGCACAGGTAATAAATGATTACAAAGGTGAAAATTCTTACGACACAGACCGTGAGATAAAAATCCGTAGTTCATCGTAACTAGAGATGGTTCAATTACGTACATCTCTCATCTCATAGGAGAGACTCCCATTACCACAAGAAGAATGTAATATAAACAGTGCAATACTTATAATAAAAGAATTATTCCTTCTGTTCATTTTAGTGCACATAATCCTGTAAGAATAAATCTGAGCATTATTCATTATTTAACCGCATATAAGTAGTGAATATTTATGTCGAATTTGTCACGGAATATTACATGAAGTAATATAATAACAGGATGGGAAAGAAGGGTGGCATGATCTATGAGGAATTCCTTAAACTAAAAATACAACCTCAGTTGACAATGCGTTTTTTAAATTGGGGCTTTAGGGCTCACCGACGTCCAGGTCATTAGAGCCCTGAGACAGGTTCGGGAAATACTTGGTCATCAAGTTCGCTTCCATTACTTTTACCGACCAAAGGACACACGAATTTCATTTTTTTGGGAAGGCGGGGTATAGGAGTATTAACAATAAAAACAGAAATTTCTGTGAAGTACATATCAAATGTATTCAGAAAAAGCGTATTCATATAAAATGATTTGAAAAACATATCCATACACGGAACACCATTACCTAAAAGTAAAGAAATGTTAATTATGTAAAAAATCATGCGTAAGTCTTAACTTAAGATTTTAAAGTGGCTTGGAGAACGAAACTTAAGGGCGCATTGATATGTTCTACTTATGGGAACAATGTCTTTAGAATAAATATATTTACACCAAACTACACTCAATTAGCAACACTAAGCACACAGCATACGCCTAGTAACTGATTTCGTTTGTGTGGCAATTTTGGGTAATTTCTTTGTGATACAACACTTAAATACAACTTCCTGCGACATTAACTCTCTCTCCCTCTCGAAAACATATTATTACCAATTCCAAAGTAGTTAGAGGAATCCCCTAGATGTCACTACAGGTAAAACAACACCAGTATCCCCACAGGGTGGAATCGAGCAACTTCCCGAGTTTCCCTCCCAATTTTTGTTTTACTTCAAACAAGTATTCTGGTATATATCGTTTTAAATGAATTTAAAACTGAATATTGAATGAATTGTAGATTTATTGATTCTCGCTTTGAGCATTTTACTTTGAATTTCTCTCATCAATTGTAGTTCACTCATAATCATGTAATAATTTCTCAAATATTTTGGTTAGGTTAATAAGGATTCATTATTCTAGTTGGAAGCTGCAGTTAGAACTTCAATAAAACACAAAATGAAACTAAGACAGTAAACTTTTTTCTTCTGTGATTAATTCAATAATTTAAGTAATAATATTACGGTATATCCTTTCTAGGACCTTCTGATGCGCCAGTATGTGGCACCAACATGTTGAAATGCTTACTGGAAGCAAGAAGTAAGTTTTAACGATTTTTAAAGTTCTATTTAAATTATTTTTTGTAAACTGTCAAATACATTTTATACGCAGAAATTTTCTATACTTGTCGTGGATTTTCAAATAATTAACGATTATTTCATGTCAATGTAGTTTTGTGAATTAAGGATTTTTAAATTGTTATTAATGACTCTTAATGACTCTTTTACAAACCTTTATTTAGCTTCATATTTTTATTATTATGTTTGTTAAGTTAGAACCTCGTAATCGAATTTTAACTCACATAAAATTATCCGGTAAAAATGAAATTTGATTCTCATCCGTTGATAATGCTATATTATGATGTCTAACTCAAATAAAAAAGGTTTAAAAAGTTTTTCACATACTTTTTTATTTAACTAAACCTATGGCAATATTGAAATAAATTAATTATATTTTCCTTATGTTGTCTTTCGACAAATATGTATTAATGTTAATTTACAGATACACTGCTTTTTATGGAATCTGATTTACGGAGTTCGAAACTCAACTACACGGAAAAAATAGAACAGATAGATCGAGATATATGTAACTGCAAGCAGACTTGTAATCATATTACCTATGAATCGCAACATTCCCTAGCTCCGTCTTCTCAGTTTGAAGACCCTACAAAAGATGAAAATGGGTAAGTTTGTTGTGCCAAAACAGGATACGTTCTTAATACCAATTGAAGTTGAGAAAGTAAATAATGGTTTTCTTGTGGTGATAAATGACTCACTTCATTTATTCTATCTCGTTTAATGCGTGGTATGTACAACAAGGAATATGGTACACTTCCTGATGGCCCAGCGATGTATCGATTTGAACGAGAACACTCCATTGAAATCAAAATATTTTACATTTCGAATCATTATATTTTGCTTCTTAAATAAAATAATATACTGTCGACTCTGAAATGATTTTCAGCGAAGAAATAGAGTTCTTCGCGAATAATTGATAACGGATTCATAAAATAAAATATTTCTTTAAAATGTTAACGACAATAACTCAAATTTTCAATTTTACAAATGTGTAACTTTTCTGATCCGTTGTTTTTCTCCAGTTATCTGTGCGTTGGTTTGTAATTTTGTTTACTTGCTTACTCTGATATTTAATGAAATTGATTCATATATGAATGAACTTGAAATTGAACGGGATACGTTAACGCTTCCGCAACATTATTCAATTTATAGTTATAAGTTAGCATTTTCACTTGAAGAACAAGAAGGCTTTTTAGAATCGAAGAAATCAAGGATTCACTTGCCATTGTTTGCTACGTTTCTTCCATCGGCTTTGCATCAGTAGATTGTTTTTTTATTCTGAGAAAACTATGGATGAGAGAACCCTATGTTTGGTTATGGTACCCAAATTCAAAGGAAGGAAAGGATTTCTCTAAAACTTTGGATATGACATCTCAACCTATAGTTCGGATTGTTGTGTCATAAAACAGTTGGGATCTTATATCCAATTTGAAGAACCCTTTTTCTTTCTCTGAATTTGGTTCTCACATCCGAACCTGTTCTCTCAGTGTACAAATACAGGTTGATCCTAAATTTATGGTACAAGCTTTAATGGTTGGTACAGGAAACTGTAGCAATAACTTATTGTATAGGAATGTTTGGGCGCAAGTGACGCGGTGAAGTGCAAACACAAGAAATAAAAGATGAAAGGAAAGACAAAGTGTTTATTGACAGCATCACTGACAAGTGTAATGTTCAAAGTTGCGTTCACCAGCAGTGATACAAGCTTGACTGACAGTCGGTGGAACGATTGTCGCACAGGTTGCAAGATTTCACCACACGTGCAGTAGCTGCGGATATTCGAACAACAAGATCCTCATTGAATCAAGTAGAGTTGCAAATGGAGACGCTTCAGATATCCCCCTAAAAAAGTAATGTTTGCACTCACCACGTCACTTGCGGCCATACATTCCTATACAATAAATGATTGTTACATGTACCAACTGTAACAAGTTAAAGTTTGAACCATGGATTACGGATCATTCTGTATAAATCAATCCCACGTATCGTGAGGTTGATATTTTTATTACATTTTTTTTCACAATCTCTGTGCTTACTTAAAAAGGGACAAACCAATTTATTCCAGAATATGGATACGTTACAACTAGGTTGCTACTTGAGAAAAAAATTAAAATTAACGTTGAAAAATTAGAAAAAAAATTCATGATATACACCATTAATTTATTTTTCAGAATTGTTCAAGATCATGTTAAGACGCATTCACTAAGAGTAAAGATATTCTTCAGAGATTCACATTTCGTACCGACTCGCCGAATGGAATTATATGACGTTTTCACGTTTATTGGTAAGTAATAGAAAACAAAGTAACGTACACGATTCAAAATAAGTATCATAAAAGTAAATATCAGTGCTCACGAATTGATTAGTATAGTATTAATACAGTGTATGTTAAAAGTGAAGCATATCAGGAACTTAACTACGGTATGACTAACAAATAATATATATTTTTTGAAATCTATATCATGTTGCAAAGGTATATTTATTTTAAAATTTGAAATATTTGAGAAATACATAGCACTACGGAAAGAATCGTTCCTTAGATCAGTAAGTACGTAAATTTTCACATGAACAATTAAATTAACAAAATTGAAGCTAAATATACCGAAGAGAAAATCTCGAATACGTACTAATTAAAATTTTTCATGGTATTTTCTTCGTGTCTGTAACACATTCCATAGACTTAAATTTCGTAAATTGTTGATTGTCATTGTTGCGTAGGGTGAAGGTCTGGTTGCATTCGCAACAAAACCATCTCTTCCACAAGATAAATAAAATACTTTCCAATTTGGTCTTCTAGATATAACGATTTATTAGAGTAGACCTGTCTTGGACAAA
>NNCF01131266.1:252816-342816 GCA_002313205.1 Laupala kohalensis | reverse complement strand
TTTCGGGTGAAGAGTTGCGTGTACCCAGGATCCTTGTTGTAATAAGCCTAGCAAGCGTGTGTTTACCAGATTGGTTTAGGTGGAGACCACGTCTAGTAAATTGCTGTGCTGAGAGTTTGTCGAAATCAATAAGTTTAATTGAAATACCTCTCAGGTGTTGTTTTAGGTCCCTGTTAGCAATTTTAATTATTGTTTACACAGGGACCATGTCCTCTCCCAAGAATATTTGAAACTAACCTATGTAGTCACTGGGCAAACTATCATGTTTTTCAAAAACTTTTCAAAAACAGAACATCTGAAGAGTATTTGCAGTTACTAAAAATTTAGTTTTATAAAATTATTTTAGAATTTCAATCATATATCATAATATTATTTATATTTTTACATAATTCCATTCATTTATTTGTTAAACTCTTAGTCCATAGCTCTGGTACAGCATGATGCATGTATAGCGGCTGGGCAGAGTCAGTGCTGCAACAATGTAATCTACTGTATAGCAGTGTAACTGATTAACCACATACCAAAGTTTTAAGCAAGAACTATTCTACTCAAGAGATTATTGCATATAATACATATTTGTTAACTCATCAAAAATGATTTTTGATTGGATTTAATTCCAGACCCGTAAATCACCTTTTAACAGATTCATTATTTGTTAAACAAATTATTCATTACAAAATTTTTCATGTCATTCTGCCCGAGGAGGGTGTTTCCAGAACCATGGTATGTTCCCCTCCAAAATCTTTCTCCATGGCCACCCTTACTTCAACATTTTTTTAATTGTAGACTCCACTGCTCATTCCTGAAGTATTTTTATATCACTAAGTGTCTTTATAGAAATGTCTTATATACTTATCTGTATTTTGTTTTCTATTTCATTAATGAAAAACAAAATTATAGTCAACTGAAAAATATTTATTTGCCAAAACTGGCTTTTGACAGTTTATGCTGTCATCTTCAGAGACCTACAATAAAGATACAGGAATATATTTAGCTATTGTTAAATGTTCTTAATAATAATTACATACAGTAGTAATTTATTTTGTAGTACAGAAGTAATGATATTTCTAGTGTAATGATATTTCAGTAGTACAGAAGTAATGATATTTCTAGTGTCCTACAAAACGTTCACTTTTTGCTGACGATTTAAAAATATTTTGTGTAATTTATTCTGTTATTGATTGTATAAAATTGCAGAAAGGTTTAAACAATTTACAGGAGTGGTGTATTATAAATAATTTATTTTTAAACGTAAACAAATGTTTTGCTATGTCATATTATAAAAAAGAATCCCCAATTCTGTTTAATTACATGATAGGTTCATCAAATCTCGCTAGGCCCTCTAATATTAAAGATTTAGGATTAATAATGGACACTGAGTTGACTTTTGTTCCCCACATTAATAATATATTAAGTAGAGCTAATAAAGCACTAGGTTTTATTTCTAGAAATACCAAATCATTCAGTGATGTTAATTCTTACAGGATTCTTTATATTACTTTGGTAAGGTCACTTCTCGAATATTGTTCCCCTGTTTGGTCACCTCATCAGGTTACTTATATTAATAGAATTGAAGCACTTCAGCATTGATTTCTTCGCCCAGTACATTCCAGACAATTCAAAAATTATGACAACACAATTCTTTAATGTCACAACTAAATCTACAGCCCCTTGAAACCAGAAGATTAAATTCTGATGTGTTTTTATTTAAATTACTCCGCAATATTTCAGACTGTCCGTCTCTATTAAACCAAATAAAATTTAATGTACCACAGTTTTCATCACGTAATAAACCCACTTTTGCCATTGAACACCATAATACCAATTACCTCAAATATAGTTTTTTACCTCGCACAACTAAGTACTTGAACTCTCTTTCCTCAAATCTGGATATATTTTTTAGTAGTTTTTCCGAAATTAAAAATAAAATTAAGACTGTTGACTTCAATTCAAATTACTAGTATTTATATCGTATATCTAGTGTATTATTTCTGATTTCTTTGTATTTAAAAAAATATTTTTTTGTTGTTTTCTTTTTTTGTTTTTTTCCTTTTTAATTATGTATACATAGACTTAAATTTATGTTCTTTTGAATTTACAATGTTAATATTGTTATGTTATTGCTTTTATTATTGGTTGTAACCAATATGTATTTTTCTTATTTGTAATAGGGCAACCGTTAAATAAATAAATTACAAAATTATATATTAAAATAGAGAGTACTAGTATGTTGAAGTTAATAATAATCAGAGAATCTAATACTAATTGGTTTCAGATATTTAAAAGATTATATTAATAGTTGAATGATCAATGTTTGTTTGCAAAATTATTACATGAAAAATTGAAATTATTGAATATTTTTTGCAATAAGAAAACNCAAAATTATTACATGAAAAATTGAAATTATTGAATATTTTTTGCAATAAGAAAACGTTTTGTAAGCCGAGCATCTTACCTTCTCTGCCCCGGAGAGTTATGTGTGGAATGTGAGGATCTGGCTGCCTCTGTGTCTTAAGAAGGCAAGACAGGACAAGGGTGTGTATGGGTGGGCAGGTGGGAGGGTTTCTGGGAAGATGAATGCTAAATGGATTCTAGTAGGAGTGTTGCTATTGGGGAGAGAGAGAAGTTTGTTTGTTCATTTAAAATGCATGTGTGTTGGTTTATTGTTTTCTGTAAGTGGATTGACTCTAGTAAAATTCTGTTATAATATTTATTTTCTATTTCAAGTATATGTGTATGTATGTCTGGGCTGAAGGAGTAATTTGAGTCTAAAAGGTGTGTAGTAAAGTGAGAATTGTCAGTCTTGTATTTTATTGTGTGTAAGTATTCTTTAAGGCAGATAGCAAAATTCCTCCCAGTTTCACCAATATAGTGAGCCTCACAGTTTCCACATTTAAGATTATATACACCACATTTATTTAGGTTTGATATCTGCAGTATGTGGAAAAGTCTGTTTCTTAGGGGATTCTGAGGTTTAAGTGTGACTTGTATGTTGTGTTTCTTCTTCATAACATTATGTATAGATTGTGATATGTGGCCAAAGTATGGAATAGAGATATATTTACTGGGTTTTGGAGAAATTGGTGTGAGTACAGTATGGTTGTGAATAGTTTTTCTTTGGAGTTTTCTGTTTACGATAGAGTCAATGAGTTGTGTGGAGTAACCATTTGAGAGGGTAATTTGTTTTATGATGAGTTTTTCTTTCTGCAGGTTGGTTTCTGAATGTGGAATACTTATCATACAGTGTACCATGGAATGGAAGGTGGCATGTTTGTGTGAAATCGAGTGTTGGGAATCACAATGTCTGAGTATGTCAGTTTCCTATATATGTTGAAAAGGTGTTGATTGTTTGATAGGGTGATAGTCAGATCTAGGAAATTTATTGATTTAATATTCAATAATTTCAATTTTTCATGTAATAATTTTGCAAATAAACATTGATCATTCAACTATTAATATAATCTTTTAAATATTTGAAACCAATTAGTATTAGATTCTCTGATTATTATTAATTTCAACATACTAGTACTCTCTATTTTAATATATAATTTTGTAATTACTACTGTTGGTAATTATTATTAAGACCATTTAACAATAGCTAAATATATTCCTGTATCTTTATTGTAGGCCTCTGAAGATGACAGCATAAACTGTCAAAAACCAGTTTTGGCAAATAAATATTTTTCGGTTGAATATAACTTTGTTTTTTATTAAGTAAAAACTGAATACAACACCATTATCTTATTATTCTATTTCATTGTTCCTATATTATTAATTTGCAGCAAGCATTTGTTCGATTCTGGCCCTATGGGCTTAGAAGTCAAGGTAATCCAGTATGGCAAATTCCAATTTCATTCATCACTGAAAATGACTTAAAACAAGGAAAACCAGGAGATGTTATTTGGGTGAAGGAGAAAGAAACAATAAAACCAAAAAATCCTCAGTATTTTGGTGCCTACTTCATTGCTAATTTTAACAATGCTGGTAAGTATAATGATAAATTCTTTTAAATTCAATCCAAGTTGTGTTATGTAAATCATCCTCTTTATATAGGTATGTATATTATCAGCTACGATAATTCCAATTGGCAAAAGTTAAGTGAAAGTTTGTTAAATGAAGGTATACATGCACATTTTTCCATTCCTTCTGAAACTCGAGCTAGTATTTTGAGAAATGCATGGTATCTGGCTACAACTGGACATCTTGATTTCACAATAGCTTTGAATACTACTTGCTTCCTAAAATATGAAAAAGACATTGCAGTCTGGAAAACTTTTGTAGAAATTTATTTCATGGTTTCTTGGAAACTACTTGGTACCGGAGTAGAAATACTGTTTGATGTGAGTATTTGAGAAATGTATACAATAAGTCATATGATAGTAGTATTATCTCTTTTTATCATAATGAATTGTTTCAGAGGTTCATTGGTGATCTGCTTCTTCCAATGTATGAGCAATATAAGGAAAGACAAGAAATTCCTATGGAAGTACAAGCACTGACATATTACGTGATGTGTAAGGCTGGTTATGATCCAGCTTTAAGAAGAGCAAGAAAGGAATTTAGCAAGTGGCTCGAGAGTCATCATGAAATAAATCATGGGTATTATAAAACTATTAACTAGTTAAAAATAAGTACCTTCAATTACAACTCGCACAACTTCAAATTAAAAGGCACCCTCGAACACAGCAGACCCAGACCATCCCACCAAGCTATCTGAGGATCACCGGGTGGGCTACTTCATTGGCAAAATCAGTAAACAATAACATGCAAAGCATGTGATTTACTGATTAAAAGAGATGAGACATGAGTATTTTATTTTTTCCCAGTTATAGTTGTTTTTGCTGCGAAATTTATGTTCTAAATAAGAGTGTTCTCTTCCGCGGTCAATGTCATCAGTGGCAGATACAGGGGGCATGTGCCCTCCCCCTCCCCAGATGGATAAAATAATGCAAATTTTACTTCGAAAAACTTTGAGTTGGTAAATTGAAAGTAACAGGTCGAAGTAATAAAATTGGTGCTAAGTGATGACATATTGAAAGTCCAGATCACATGATCTGGACTTTGTTCTGACAGTCACAATAAAAAAGGGCACCGAATCCAATATTCACAAAGTTTCATAGATCCATAGACTGTTTTTCTTCACTAGAGAGTGGATTGTACATGTGTATGAAGTCAGCAACATTGGGAATGAATTCTAGCACTGTCAAGAGTTCAAAACATCCTGCAAAGCAATCATTGTAATCTAAACCAGATGGAGGGAGTGGAGGAGAATACACTTTTGAATTTTTACTGCTTCATATCCTAATATGTGGGAGATAAAATTCCATATCTCAGCAGAAAGCAGCTGGCTATCTCCCTCGCTCTCTCACCACTTCCTCATTCAGAGATGTCCTGACCCTGTGGTGCTCCCTGACATATCACCTTGCACTCACGCTATGTAATGGGATTATTCCTTTCCCTTGGCATCCAGAATGATTCACCTACTAGATATTTCATATTGCAAACTATATACTTGCCGTACCAGCAAAAGACAAAAAAATCAGTTTACTTTTGGATTCTGCACAAAATTTTAAGAAAAATGACACCAAACAACAATTTTAATTGAATATTGACAAACTTCTATGCTGAGGTTGAAAGTAGCATCGTAATCATCTCCTTGCAATAAAAAAAGACAGCAATTGCTTGAAATTGGTTTATGGTCATGTCAAAGTGTGCTATAGATATTTTTATGCACCCCTGCTAGTTCTGCATTTTCACTGATTCAATTAGCTATTCAGAAATGATAAATCGTGGTCAAGTGACGTGTAAAAAGGGTAACTCAGACAAATGATTAAATATTATAAATTAATTTTGATATGTTTTTATTAGCAGGTAACATCACTCAGCCGATTATAATGTTGACTTATCAGTAATTAAAATAACTGAGAGTAGAAATAATGAAAATTTAAACGAATAAAGATTAACATACAACCTGGAGTGGAAAATATAGCTAAAACTAGGAGTAGACAATGGCGTTTTCAGGATCAATGAGTGAATGTGGAGATTACAAGGCAAAAACAGTATGACAATTTTTTTTCATTTGCTATAAAACTTGAAAAATGATGAATCCTTAATTTACAAATAAATATAAAAAAATAATTACGAATATTTTAATGGAATCATGTTTATTCACCAAACATTATCTAAGCTAATCTTTTCAAATATTCAAAACATATTTTTACATACAGAAATCAGTTTAAATTAAAATCTTTACTCTCTTCATTTGAATCCAGGTTTCGTTACAGAGATTTTGTTGCTTGAATTCCTCAACTCTGTGCATGTGTTGACTTACCACTCTCGGTACAAAAAGGACAAATATCACACCTTCAAATATAGTTGAGTTTTGTCCATCATTGAGGAGTGAGTTAATGTCTTCGGTGGATCACTACTTTATTGTTAGTGCAGCATGTCATTTAAAGGAGAGTTTCATTGTCAGTGTTTCATGCCATTTAATAACTTACAATAGTGCTTACAGAATAGACATTTTAAAAAGTTTAATTTCAGTGACATATACATGGTTCATTTCATTACCGTTGATTCAACATTTTACAACTAGTGCACTTGATTCATCAATGTGCATGACCGCTTATTACTTTTGGGGACTTGTAATATTTTACACTGACTTGGTCAACTCTGATCAATGCATAATAAATGTATTAGTTCACAAGCTAATTCAGGGGGACATAAGTCATTTGAGGGGNATTTTGAAAAAAAAAAAAAAAAAAAAAATCAGAAATTTGTTCCTACAAATTAAATTAACACAACAGAATCTACCAAAAATATTGAGTTCTACTAATTAATTCTTTACTAAATACATTGAACGCAATTCACTCAGTTGTTATAGTCGAGATGTTAACTCCACAAAATTACTAGTCCATCCAAACAGTAGTTTTTATTTGTTGTTTGAACAACACATTTTATTCTTGGTTACAAAGTTTTTTCTTATTTAGGTTGAAAATGACAATACGGACCAAACTTTGACATCCTCAAAAGAAACAGAGCAGTCCACAACGGCACATTTGACATCATTGACCAAAAATTCTTCAATGGATGTTATAAGTACTGATATTTGGTGTGATATAATGAATGTTCATGATTTTGGTAATTTAATAAATCAAAACAGTAATACTCTAATCGGTGATCAAGATCGATACGTGTGGTTAAATAATTCTTGGACTCCACTGAGATATTTTCAGTTCCCTTTGAATGCTGAAGGAAAGAAAAACAGATCTTTTCAAGCAAGTTGGCTTCAAATGTATCTTTGGTTAGTTTACAGTAAAAGTTATGCAAGGTCCTTTTTGGACGAGGCGAGGGAGGAACAAATGATGTTAAGCTAGGAAAGTTGGTGCTAGAACCCTTGAAAACTTTCAAGAAAGCTACAGAAATATTGAAAAGCAATGACAGGGTACCATAAGGCAAATATGGTGGCTTGTCAAAATTTCTCGTTAGTGATAGAAGGGAAAAAGGATGATGTCATGTCTAGTTTAAACACTGCTCAGAAAGCTATGATAGATGAAAACAAGAAGAAATTAATTCCCATCATAAAAACAATAATTTTTTGTGGTGTCCAAAATATAGCACTAAGTGGCCACAGGGATGACGGAGATTTACTGACAGAACAAACAAATTATCAAGGAAATTTTAGAGCTCTTTTGAAGTTTAGGATCGATGCTGGCGATGAGCAACTCGAGTCACATCAAATCATGTGGAGAAATGTCATCTTATATTAGTAAGACCATACAAAATGATATAATTCAATGCTGCAGGGAAGTTATCACTGACAAGATCATTTCAAGAGTGAAGCATGCTAAGTACTTCACTGTGATCACTGATGAGACTACTGATTTGTCTTCAAAGGAAGAGCTTGCAATATGTGTATGGTATTTTGATGAGACATTGTGCGAAGTAAATGAAGATTTTCTTATGTTTATAGTTGTTGTGGATCTGTCAGGTGAAAAAAGTATTGCTCATAAAATTTTGCAAGCTCTGGAAAATCTGAATATTGACATAAGTGATTGCCACGGTCAAGCTTATGATGGATTCTAATAGTAGTGGAAAATTTCAAGGAGCTCAGGCATGGATAATGAAAATACAGCCTCTTGCAATGTATAGTTATTGCGCTAGCCAAAGGTAATAAGCAAAGTTCGCTCCATTTCTTCCATAAGAAATGCAATTGGAGTAATTTCACCAGTTGCAAACCTTTTTAGACAATCTGCCAAAAGATTAAACACACTGAATGATGAAATGAACAATAATCTGAAAAAAGGAAAGCACGCCATAAAGAAGATGTGTGAAACAAGGTGGTTAGAGCGTCATGATGCCATGTTGATCTTCCTAAACTCTTTGCCCTATTTGCACACTGTCTTGGAGACAATGGTTTATTCAGCCGAAAGGACTGGGAGTAATGCTTTTTCATTTCTTCATAGCATTCTTTCACCTGAGTTCATCTTAAGTTTGGTGGGTTTAGAACATGAAATGTCAGAAACACTGCTGGCTAGGAAACTTCAGGCTGAATATATTGATGTACTCAATGTATTAGTACTGGTGGATGCCACACTTGCAAGCATCAAGAGAAACAGACCAATAACAGAGATTGCTTCAAAACACTTTTTGAAAAAGCTGAAGATTTGGCTTCAAGAATGGGAACTGAAATAAAAAACCAAGAATTGTCGAGACTCAAAAGCACAGATTAGATGTTCAATCAGAAATGGCAGATGAATATTTTCGATTGAATATTTATATACCCATTTTGGATAACCTGATCAGTGATTGGTTTGAGATTTCCAAAATCTCAAATGGCACAAATTGGAAAGCTCCAAATGTTACTACCGGAATCGGCTCAATTTCCGGAAGATTTTGAAATTTCTGTCTTGGATTGTGCTAAAATGTATGAAAAGGCTCTTCCTTGCTTTGATGCCTTAAAGGGAGAGTTAAGTATTTGGAAGCACATGTGGAACTTCAACTCAGAGAAAATGCCTAAACACTTCTGATGAAGCCTTCAAATACACATCAGATCTTCCAAACACTGAAGATTATCTGTACCCTTCCTGTGACGACGTGTTCAGCTGAGCGATCTTTTTCCGCATTGCGGAGAATGAAGACATACCTCAGATGCACAATGACTGAGGAGCGACTAAATGGACTGGCCAGTTTACATATCCATCAAGATATAGCTTCAACCATTACTCCAAATGAAGTTTTGGACCTGTTTGAAAGAAAGCACAAACGAAAATTGTCATTTTCAATTCAGTAACACGTATTGTCTACTGATGCTTCCATTTGTGTAAGTAAATGTAACATGAAATACTTTTTATTCATATTAATTTTGCCGTTTAGAAAAAGAGGACTCCAACGGTAATTTTATTTAGTTTTATAGTGCAAATCTGCAAGTACGAGTGAACCACATTTGAAAAACGTAGAAATTTAAGGGTTTACTGTAGGTTTATTTATATAAACAGCAATTTAAAACATTCATACACATAAATTATTTATGTATCGGAATGACTTAAAATGCATTTGAAGGACGAGTTTATCTCTTTTTAAGGGTACGTATACACTTGTATGCATGTATGAGCGACTGGTCTGAGACACATGTAATTTTGTATCAGTTAGGGCAATATAGTTACACATTGACATGTCGCGCGACAGCACCTAAGACAAATCCTGACATATTTTGTGTGAGCTTCTTTCAGGATATACATGTATGCGCGTCACCTTCTCGAAGGTGTCAGTATGCGCATACAAGTCGCAAACGTGTATGCGCAAGCCCAGAACCAATGGCCAGAACGCGCTTCGCCATTTTTGTTTACATTGTAGCAGTGCTTTTAGTAGATTAGTATATTAGTGTTCCACCCTCGCGATACACCAAGAATTCCCTGATACAAATCGCAAATAAGTATAAAAAGACTAATCGGAAGTTTGCACCTAATATTTCCTTGTTCTTGAGGTGGGGGCTCAAAATCTACGAGAATTTAGGTCCTTTTTTGTTCCTTCGCAAATAACTCATAAATGACGCATTTTACAGAAAAAATTGCTTTTACAAAAATTAAAGTATGATAAATTCTGCGCGGAATGGGTATATTGCATGGGAAATTTCGTCAACTGGTTTAAGTTCTGGGCAAATTTAAAAAAACAAATTTTTTTCATTATGCACAAAAAGTTTCAAAATGCACGTTTGTCTTTCTGTCCTCATTTTTTGTGGTGTTAAATGTAATACATGAATAATGAAACAGTGTTTTACGTTTTAGGTCATCTAATATCGTATCAAAAGTAACATTTAAGCGATTGAAGCTAAAATTTTATTTTTTCGTTTACTCGCGAATAACTCACATTCGACGCATTTCTCAGAATATTACACTAATAAGTACTCTGTTTTATGTCGAATGTGCATATTTCACTTAAAATTCCGCAAAGTGGTTACTAAGTAAATTCAAAGAACCTTATTTTGTCAAAAGAAATCTATTTTTGACTTTGAAAAACAGATTTGATACGTAAAATTCAATACGTAAAAAATAACACTACAAAGAATAACGTAATTTTTATGCGGTGAACTATCAAATCTTGTTCCTTGATTCGATCGATTTTTTAATATTAAACTTATATCATTATGCAGTTGCTCTTTTGACAAAAGTGTAATTATTCATTTATTTAGTTATGTCAAAAAATGTTTAAATTGTAAAATTTGGACGAATAGTTAAGATAAAAAGTGAAATGATGTCGTATAAGTGCAAGTTCCGCACATATAGGGGTTAAATACCCTTAAGTAAGGGTGAAGTAGTGAGCTGGACTAACTGTTGACGTTTCGATTAATTTGTTTCTCTCATGAACAACTTTACGTTGCTTGCTCAAGGGTGGTTTCTCCCAATGATTTATTTATTTCGTTGTAGAAGATGTACTGGAAATGCAGTATAAATCAAGTTTTGAGTGAAAATTGTATTGTTAGAATCTGTAAAATTAGGATTCTGTATATACTTTTTTTAGAAACAAGTAAGAAAAATTATTTTGATCTTGCGATATAGATAGATTTTATTTCTTCCTGGGTAAAAGAAGACTAGTCTAACAAGTAAAAAATATTCCGAGCAACGCCGGGTAATCAGCTAGGTATAAAATAAAGAACAGTTCTTTATAATACTAGGAGTTCGAAACCTGCTGCTTTTTAATTTTGAAATCCTAACATGGCAACTAAATGAAAATTTAAAAAATTGTAATTCGCCGATGTAAATTCATGTTTGTAAATATATGGATATTTTGTCTAAACTTTCTGTTTACCAAATGTGAGATTCAAATTTCCATTTTCACCGGCTTTTCATAGTTCTGAGATAAATCTGAGCAGTTGGTAACCCTGGAAGTAAATTGTAGTCCAATCTTTAATCAGGTATATGTAATATCCTCTAATATGTGATGAAAAATATGAATATTATACTTGATATTGTCTTAAAACGGGTATTAATCAAGATGTTGCCCGAAAATTGTCAAGAGAACGGCTTTTTGTTGAAATTTGTAAAAGTGAAGAACTCAATACAATGAAGTTTTAGAAAACAGAGCGCGAAAACAGAGCGCGAGGAAAACAATGCACGAGTAGCTTTTGATTTCTTTTATTTATTTATTGACAAGCAGAAATTACACTTGAAATAAAGTTATTTCATATCATGTAATGTCTCACGACGAAAACATGACTTAAAATAAATCAATGGTATGTACACGGCGAATCGACGGAGGAGTACGTCATTAATATGACAAGACGAGGACAGTGCTAACTGACGATTGTGTACACTCTACTGTCAACGCTAACAGATAATAACTGACGGCAAACACTACCAGTGTATTCGTACCTTAATTAATAAATTCGCGATTCAGAGTGTTATAGATAAAAGCAAATTCTAATTGTTTCCTTCGCAGCTGAAACCTTGCGAATGCTATTTTAGTGCAAAGCGTTCTATTATCATGCCCAGAATATATGTAATGCCACAGTTATTTCTCTGATGTTATCGGTGACGCTGTACATTTATTTTATTCCACAGCTAAGCATACAGAACGATTGTATGTTCTCTCTTTCTTAAATTACATAAAGAAGAATTGTAAAATTGATTTTATTTATGTCAACATAGCACAGCCTATGATCGAATCTAGGTTTCAAGTTACTTTTATACCGAATTTCAACAGTATTTATTCCATAATTTACGCGATACGTTTCTCCAAACATATATGTGCACTACCGCATTCATAATATTAGTACAGATATCTATTTCATGGATTGCTGGCGTACCACAGACTTCCCTTTGGAGTGGCGTCCGCGGTGGCCATCTTCCAGCGTTGCCTTGAACAAGTTACAGCGGGCAACCCGGATGAATTATCTGGGCGACATTTTGGTCTCCGGTAGGTCTACAGCCGAGTATCTGCAGAATTTAGGAACTCTTCTCTCCCGCCTGTAGGAATGGGGATTTAAAGTAAACAAGGACAAGTGCGAGTTTTTTAAGTCAGAAGTTGCCCACTTAGGACACATTATAGATAAACAAGGCATTCGCCCCACGGAAGCAAACACCGAAGCAATACAGAGTCCGAAGACTCAACTCCAATCTTTTTTAGGTAAAATCAACTACTACCTTAAGTTTATCGGAAATTTCGCCTCTATTGCAACGCCCTCCGGAAGCGAGGCGCTACATGGAAATGGACACCAGAAAGCCAGCAGGCGTTTGAGAGCTTGAAGAGTAAACTTAAGAACGCGGTTAAACTCAAACATTTTCAAGCAGATCCCTCACGATACTTGCGGTAGACGCGTCGGAGTACGGTATTGGAGCAGTATTATCCCAGAAGATCAACGGCAGAGAAATACCAATAGCTTTCGCCTCAACCCTCAACGTGCACAAGTGCCGATATTCACAAACAGAAAAAGAAGCTTTGGCAGTAATATTTGGGGTACGGAAGTTCCACGAATACTTGTATGGCCGAAAAATTCACATCATCACANTGGGGTACGGAAGTTCCACGAATACTTGTATGGCCGAAAAATTCACATCATCACAGATCCCTCGTTTCGCTTTTCAGCGCCATCAGGAAGACCCCGATGGACACTACGCAAACTCCAGCGCTGGGTGTTTTATCTGGCACGTTATCACTACGATATCTGGTTTCGTTCGACATCAGAACATGCTAACGCAGACGTCTTGTCGCGCCTACCCTGCGGCCCGGACCTACGATTCGACACAGACAAACTAGCGTGCCTGCAAATGGATGTTGAAGAAGAGGAACTCCTACATTTGTTTCCGGTAAAGGTGGATGAAATTGACCAACAAACAGAGACACGGAATTTAGACACGGGAGTTGAACCGGAACGGCTGGAAACGAGATCAGCAAGTCCCTTCAGAATATGGTAAATGGACCAAGTTCCTCACCTCCTGTCTGTCTTAAACGGAGTACTTTTACACGCTGGTTATGATTCCTCGCTCCCCACGCCAGCGCGTTCTTGATAGCCTGCATGAAGGACATTGGGGTATAGTGGCAACTAAACAGCTAACAAGGAGATGCTGTTATTGGACAGGAATTGGCAAAGACATCGAGTATCTGATCCAGGTATGTGAACCATGTCAAAATAACCAGAAAGCCCCACCCAAAACCCTGCATCCCTGGCCCACGGCGACAGGCAGAGAGTACACGCTGATTTTGCTGGCCCCTTCTTAGACTCAGTGTTCCTGATAGTAGTAGACGCCTTTTCCAGATACCCCTTTATTTCAGAAATGAGTACAACTACCATAGCAGCCATTATCAATGCCTTACAACGCATTTTTGTGGCCGAAGGTCTACCAGAATGTCTTATTACCGACAACGGCCAACAGTTTCGGGCATTAGCATTTCAACAATTCTGACACCAGAACGGCATCAAATACATTTTGACGCCGCCTTTCCATCCACAATCTAATGGTCTCGCGGAAAGGTTTCTACAAACTTTCAAAACCGCCTTGTATAAAGCCACTGACGCGGGGACCTCCAAGAGCGAAACACTGCTGCGCATAATGGCCACCTACCGAACGATCCCTGGCACGAGTTACAAGAACCCATTAGTGTTACTGCACGGACGACGTCATAGAACAATATTGTCACTGTTACAACCCGGTACAACACAGCATACTCAAGCAGAAGTTCCACGCAGAGGACCCGGTGTACATACGGTCGTTCAGAGGACATCCCAAGTGGCTGGAGGCGAAGATTACATGCCACCTGGGCAGTCGCCTGTTTACAGCCGAGGTGAAGGGTTATACAGTACAAGACACGTCGACCAGATCCGACCTCGGAAAATTCAGGAACCAGCCACGCCCCGGCATCCGCCAAGGACGCCTGCCCAGCAGCCACATATAATAGATTCCTATGTTACAGAGCATTACACTCCAGCCACGGTACAGCAATCATCATATACAATGGAGCCCGAGGCTACACAACAGATCGAGCCCTTCGAACAACAAGACCTCTCACAGGGAGAGCAGCTAACTACATTGGACGACCCACCAGAAGCCGACACTCAACCCCACCTCCGACGTTTTCAACCCTATCCACAACAATGGGCGGGGAGGGTGTAACGTCACTTCAAAAAGTGCGGGCGCGCGAGAGGTTACCCGCGTGCGCCGAGCCTCAGCAGGCATCAGGCACCAGGATCCCGGTCAATGGAGAAGCAGCGGAACGGACGGCTGCGGCCGCCACACAATAAACAAGAGGAGAGAAAGAGTGTGGAAACAGTGACGACAGCCCAGACGACTAAGCGAATATCTTGGATGACGACTTGGCTTACTGTACCCGTGTATTCTATGACTGGACATCAATAAATAGCTTAGCTGAATAATTTCACTATTATTGAGACAACACCAAAATGGTATTTACTTTACCATAACAAGAAATACAAAATATACTCATATAATTAACATTCCAATTTAAATGGTGCGTGGACCCATTGTAAAGAGCGCGCGCACATTTGAAAGGGTGAGTGGACCAATGAGCAGTAATTTGAAAGGGTGTGTGTACCCAAGCACACCCATTTGAAAGGGTACATGGACCCATTCAAAAGGGTGCAACAAAGGGATTTCGTTCGCCTTGGGAGTCCGAAGATACAGCGCCGTACATTCAATCTATATACCTCGCGCCATCTTCTGCCTTCCCCCACGGTCGTAGGGATGATGTAGATAAAGTTCAAATCAGGTGATTCTTAGGAGCAGCATCGCTTGCCATAATTCAGTTCTTACAGCTAAAGTTATAGAAAAAAGAAGACAGGTAATAGGATCGAACAATCGGACGAAAGTCATGTGTAATATTGTTAAAAATTGCACGTCAACTTCTGAAAATCGTGAAGAAAATATTTCTCTACTAAACGAGCGTATCAAATCATCAGGGCATCGCAAATTTGTTTACAACTCAATATCTTCAAATCAATGTCCCTCAATTATGTCCACCCACGTACAAAATTCTATGTTCACTTCCGAAACTAACGCCAGTGAAGTCATGAGAATCATCAGCTCATCAAAAAACAAATTTTCAACAGGTATACATGATATACCCGAGTTTATGGTTAAATTTTCGTCCCACGTTATATTAAATCCACTCAAATATTTTTAATATAAATATAAAAAATTTAAATCTTTATTGGAAGGGGTGTTTCCTAACATTTAAGAGAGCTAAAGTGAAACCTATACACAAGAAAGAAAAAAAAAATTAATTTTGGAAATTATCGACCAATATCTCTACTACCCTAAAATCCTAGAAAAATTGTTCTTTAAGTGTCTTCTAGATTTTTTATCAAAAAATAACATTCTCTCTGACGATCAACACGGTTTTTGGAAATCCTTTTTCACTACAAGCGCCATATTTTCTTTCTTAAACGATGTTACCACATCTCTTGACCATGGTGAAAGATCTCAGGTTTTCTTGATTTATCTAAGGCACTGGATATCATTGATCACGAATTTCTCCTTTCAAAATTACTATCTTTTGGCATTCGTGAACTTACACATCAATGGCTAACTTCTTATTTAAAAGATAGATATCAACAGGTCGAAATATCCCATACTAAAAATAAAATACTTCAGCGTCTTTTAGTCTTTCAGAAACAAAACCACTTATTTGCGGTGTACCCCAAGGTTCAATTCTCTGCCCTACACTCTTTTTATTGTATGTGAACGACATGTCATCATCCACATCAGATTGCAAAATGTATCTTTTTGCTGATGACACTAATTTACTATGTAAACACTCCAACGCTCAAAAAGGTTTGTCTAACCTCTCGACTTGGTTCCATGCAAATCGTCTCGTTGTGAACACTGACAAAACAGTGTCTGTCATTTCACAATAGTATCACAAAATCTTTACCCTAGGTTTCTCTTTCTTTAAACGGAACACAATTAAAAACTGTTACGAATACAAAATTCTTAGGTCTCCATATTCAAGACAACCTCAAACGGAATTGACACGTTGACAATCTTAATTCCCGATAAGGTAAATTGTGTTACGCATTCCGAACCTTAGTTAACGCAGTTAGTCTACGTATTTTTCGTTGCATATATTTTNCAAAATCTTTACCCCAGGTTTCTCTTTCTTTAAACGGAACACAATTAAAAACTGTTACGAATACAAAATTCTTAGGTCTCCATATTCAAGACAACCTCAAACGGAATTGACACGTTGACAATCTTAATTCCTGATAAGGTAAATTGTGTTACGCATTCCGAACCTTAGTTAACGCAGTTAGTCTACGTATTTTTCGTTGCATATATTTTGCAAACGTTTACTCCCATTTACGTTACGGCATTACCTTCTGGGGTAATTCCGGTCAGAGTATTCAAACATTCAGAATTCAGAAGAGGATAGTTCGGATAATTTGTAAATCTCACCCCCGAAACTTTTGTAAACCTTTATTTTAGGAATTAAATATATTAACATTTCCCTGCATTTAAATTTATGAAACGGTACTGTTTGTTAAGACGGAATTACTGAAGTGCCACCTTTCCTTCATACAAAACAGTTTTGTTCCCGAACACAATACTCGCAATAGTAATAATATTCATCGCCCTAGAGTGTCAACCACTCTTTGCCAAAAAGGACCTTATCAATCGGGAATTGTTCTATATAATTCCCTTCCCAAGAATATAAAAGAAGTGATTAAATTGAATCTCTTCAAACAGTGGTTAAAAACTATCTTCTGCACCAGTGCTTCAACAATGTAAAAGAATTTATTGGTTTTAATGAAAGTTAAATCCGTCTTGTACTTTATCACTCCACTTTCAAAATATCTGACAATTTCAAAACTATTTTCCTACATGCTAGTATTATGTCTTATGATTCATATTAAATTTTTTGTGTGTACTCAACTTTGGCACGGTTGTGTACATGAATTCTGTAGCCCCATCCTGGCCCGGGTTTTGCTCCGGTTTGCCTTCGGGTAGAGACGGATTTCTTATACAGGTTCTCTAGGCTTTTTTCTAGGGCAGCTGGTTTAGATTTATTAGCAGTGGCTTGAAAACTTATAATAGTTCATGGTTATATGAATACTGCTCGTTTATTTGTATATGAAAAACAAGAGATATTTATCCAAAGCTTTCCTGAAATGCTAGCGTTCCTTTACGGTAGCTATGTACCAAGATACTTTTATGCAGTTTCCATGTGTTTTGTGGCTTGCGTAAAAGTAACATATGATTAAGACTCTTGCGGCAAAACCAGTAGGGCAATAGGAGTAACTCTACGGAAACAGGACGGTTTTGTAGAGAAAATTGTTAGGAAGGGTTAAGGAAGAAACTGTTATAGACAATTACTTATGTAGACAGCAATGGATGACAATACGTCAAAACCGCTGACTATAGTCGGAAATGTAGGCACATAATGTTCAAGTGAAAGGTTTAGTGATGAGGATACTGAACACGGGAGAATGACAGTGCCGATGACAAGATTATGTAAATTGAAGGATGTGGAGGATGAATTCATGGCTGACGCATTTGCAGTCTCATGGGGCTTTACGATGAGATGTATAATGGAGAGATACCGTTTCTGAAATAAGTTTCTCTGCCGAATTGCTGAAGTTGTCTTGTAATTTGCAAGAGGAAAATAACATTTTAAAGGACAGTAGGACAGCTAAACTGGACAGCAGTATCCTACAAAGTAGGACAGCAAAATTGTGGATCACGTATCTAGATATGGTTGACATTGCCAAAGTATTTATTTGGTCTGAACGAACAGGAAACTTGAAAATACAATTGTCAGCTGTAGATTTTCTACCTCTCATTGCAGGTACGGGGCACAATTACTAAACAAAATGTGCCAGAGTGTATCTACAACGAATGAGAGAATTGGGAAATAAAACATGGATATGTTTAGTGTTTGTTGAGTGCTGGTCATTTCACTCTTCGTAGATACAGTAGATTGAGGGCTGGAATACTCCATACGGACAGATATGTTAATAGAACAAGACTTCATGCGATCCACAAATAGTCGAGGTGGGTTAACATGTGGAAGAAGCATGGATGATAATCAATTAGCTTCACGGATCAGCCACCCATGGTGCTGTGGAGTTAATTTTGTTTGGGCAATCTCACAGATGTTAGCAGTGAACAACACATTGAAATATCCAATGCTAGAAAATCTTGAGATATGAAGAATTTTCTTGCATTACTTCAATTTTTGGACGATCACAGTCCATTTGGTTCACAATGCGTTGGGATACAGAATATTTTCAATGGGTTAGTAGACAGTCAGCACAAGGTAACTGCAGATAAAGCTAAGTTAACTGAGCTTTGAATTCAATCCAAACTGGTCGGGAAAGCTTTCAAGTCTGTTACCATGGTTAAACAGGATCAAGCTGTCACAATGACGATATTAAGAAAAAATATTGTCATTGACGGAGCTATTCAGCATATCGATACACGACACTTCTCACACAGAGAATGCTGGTATGTTTATCGGTAAATCCTGATCCGCAAAAATTAAAGGAACTTATGTTACGAATTTTCTATACTTCCTTCGTATCTATTTGATCCAGAAACTCAATTATTGGAAAAAAGTGACAAATTATCATTGGTAAGAACTTTAAATGTCATAGCAACTAGTTTAAGTTACATGTTACCTGCGGACACATCGTATGTTCTTGATGAGGGTACACAACTACACAAATTACTGTGGCCAAAAACTGGGAAATTTTCAGATGTGTTAATGGCTATTGCTGAGCATATAACATTTCAGGGCAATCATATTGCTAAGCAATATAAAGTTGTGACAGTTGTATTTGATGGCTATGCCATCTCTACTACAAAGGATGTAGAGCATCAGATACGCACAAAACAATATTACTATGTTCGGATCAGAAAATGCAAACAGAAAGGAACTCGTCGATATCGACACCAAAGCATAGGTATCATAGGTACAGTATGCGATAAACGGTACTACGATATAATCGCAACTCCCAAAAGTTAATATTGCAAGATTGCCACCTATAGAATATACTGTTGTTCATCATCTTCTCCGCGTTCATTTACAATGTCTTTGTTGAAAAGATGTTGGTCCGCTGTACCTGCAAAACGGATACAAATGAGCCGTGTGGTAGTGGTTGATTTAAGTGTAGACGTTATGGTGTGGCATGTACTGAGATGTTGTATCTGCTCTGGTAGAAATTGCACAAATAGTGGACTGACATAAAGTGATTTAGAAGAGACTGAAGAAGACTATTAGACTACTGTTATGTAAGAATGATGAGATATAATACGCACTTGTATAATAAATCGAATTTTCATTAATAAAAATATGATTTTAAGCACTGCATATACTTTCAGTTTTTCGGCCAATTTATTGTCATTTATTTTTATATTTTGAAACCAATATTATAATCCTTTTCAGCTGGAAATTTTCCGTAATTTAACATTATGTATGATTTTTTAATGATTTTAATTTTATTTCAAGACGGCGTCCAAAATATTCATTTCGCACACTCACATTTTTGAACAAATGATCAATTGCCGTGTTTGTGGGAATTAGTTCAAATTATCACCAATTTTTTTCGCATATCTACTGCATTCATAGATGAGGCAGATCATATGGTCGTCAACGTGCGTGAATGCTCAACAATGAGATAATATTTGCAGATATACAATAGAAGCATTCCTACACTGCTTTCAGTTGTAATTAACATTTAAGTAATAAAATTAATAAAAAAAGATTTCGTAAAAATGTTTTCACTGTTCGATGCGAACAAACCAAAGGCCTAGATACCAAATACACAACATCATGAACAAACAAAACATCAAAATATTTTAAAAATTAGATATTTGTTAGTTGATTTGACAGCATGAATAAAATAGAATGAATAATTGTAAATAATAATTCTTGTGCTATTTTCTCTTGTGATATGAAATTGCTTTGTCATCGCGCACTAGCAACGCTTTTGAGTACAAAGAAGGCAAAAGTGCAGAAAAATTGGGCATCTCAAAATCATCTCTTCTTTTCACAATTCAAAAAATATTGTTTTCAATTTTCAAATGCTAATAACAGCTGCACTAATTCATGAGCTACATTGTGAACTACAAAGCGAAATGTTAGTACTGCATTGTGTGTGATGTTTGTATTTTTATTCCAGTGTTGTAGGAGGAGTCGTCAGATGGATTGATGACGATTGGGAGGCTGGTTTACAACATGTTTTGAATTTAGCAAAAGCTGGTAAAGCTCCGAAGTCTCGTATATTCCTTCTCACGCACTTAGCTGCAAACCCAAATGAAGGAAAAATTAAACGGTAAGGAGATATTTGTTAATTCCTTCTTAAATGTTATTTTCAATATTTAATAGACAATACACATATAGTATTGCACATACATATACATATATGTGTGTGTATTCAATGTGTATGTGGCTGAGCAAGGTTGTACGCCGAAACAGTTTCACTCAACTTGAGAGTGATTTTTATGTGTTTTTCTTTCTATTTCTCATTAATTTAAAAACTTTTTTAATTTATAGAAGACAGTAATATGTATTATTATAATATACGAATATTAGTTTTTCATGACGTATATGAAAGTATTTAAAATACATTTAGAATTTTCCTGACATTTTGAGGAGGAATAATAGACTAGGAAATATTCCATTTCATACCGGGTAAACTAAGATTTGAAAATAAACTCCTCCCCCACCCGAAGTATTCCTTGGCTGCTCAGAAAAACTTCGAAAGTACTGATGCTGAACGTTACATTTTTAATTAGCTACGAAAACTTTTATTATTACATATTTCAGACAATATATTTTATATTTTCATTATTTACTGTACCGCTAATTTTGGTGAACTGTACAGAGCACTCAATCACTCATTCTATTTATACCTTCGAGTAAAATCATCAAACGGAGTAAAATTCATTATACTTTAGAATGTGTAGACTTCGTCTTCAAAAACAAAACCAAAATCCAGCCCCTTTAGGGAGGCGGGGTTTTTGTCCGTCTCGACTGATTGTAAATGTCGAAAATTCCCGAGACGTGCGATATTATTTCTCGATTTTGCTAAGTTTTAGTAGAATCCTGAATTTTTCCTCTCTTAAATTTGAAGGAAAAATTGGATTTAATCACTAGAGTACGTTCATTCTAGAAAATTGAAATAACAATTAGTAATTTAAAAAATGATAAATTGTGGTATAAAATTATATAGCAAAGGGTTTGATATAAATTGTGTGTCGCAACTTAATTTTTACGTATGCCCGAATGACTGACACCGCCGCAGAGACGGAGAGGCCGGACTCAACGAAATGCAGCATATGCATTCTACAGGACGGAATATTTTATCAAACAAAGCGATTTTTATCGAATTTTGATTTTTCAAAATTAATTTTCGAGCGTTTCTTAGTAACTGTCGCGAAATACTGATATCCTACGAAAAAGTCAAGAGCATCGAGAAACAGATTTATTGGAAACTACTCCTCCCTAATCCCAATTTCGTGCTTATGATTTATACTTGCCCACAACTCAGAATCGTTAATTGTTCCACAAAATCAATTTTAATGAGAAAAATATTCCTAAATGTTTCGTATTCGACGATTGTGGACATGTAAACATGAAATACAAAAATAACGCTGTGTAACCCTGCTTGCAAATCGCCACGTCTCCCATCACCTAAACATGACGATTACATTTCAACAATATTTCCGGTATTCTTCTATTAACAAACCTTGTACCTCTTCGTTCCAACCAACTGACTATTCGTCTTACGCAACGATGGGAGAACGTCTCCACCGGTGACAGCATATCAGGCGCGCCTCCCAACAATAAATTAACTCTGTAATAATTTGAATTAATTTTTGTTTTGTTGTAAAGCTAAAGGTGATTTCGTCATGTTTTAACAACTCCCTAGACTGGCCAATTCAGTTTTTATTTAGCTTTGTAGGTATGATGACGCTCAAACGTTCCTCGTAACGCAGCGCTGAGCTTGTCCGCACGCCCACGTCACGTCACTGTTCCCCAACACTGGAAACTGCGACCGGGCGGCGAACGCTCAGGGTTGGATTGTAGCTTACTCGTGTTACCTTACCTCCGTAGAGCGGACTAGGAGTGGAAGGTGGGCATATGGGCCGGTTAGTCAGGTATTACCAACAACTTGACTTACGGGTAGGTAGGAGGGAAGGGGAGGATTAATTATTGGAGAGGATGATACCACAAATTTCAAAGATATCTGCTGTTAGATTTTGTTCGCTGCAGGCAGCTGCAGGTGTGGCCTGCATGAATCGAGAAGCGATTCTATTATTTTATTTTTAAATGTTTCATTAATTTGCATTTTTAGCTTGTTAATGAATGCAATGTGCAGTGGGGAAGATGTTTTTCTGTTATACTATGTTAGAAATGTTCCTCGTGGTGGTCTGTACGTGGCCCGAATGAAGTGATTTCTGCGTGGGTGAATGGACTTGCTTCTAGCATTTCCTACGTGGCTCAGGTTACAAAGGCGTACGTGCCGGTGCTGCGTACTTATGTCTTATAAATGTGTGCTTTAATTATTTTTTCATTGTACTTCTTCTGATCTACCCAGCATTACGAACTTCTGGCCATTACCAGGGCTTTATCTCTCTCAATCTTTCTTCTATGGACTTATCTCTTAACCCTATTTTCTCCATTCTTCAATGTAACATCATGACAGTGGCGTAACTAGTACCCTGTACACCCGGACATTGCCCGGGGGCCCCGAGCCACAGGGGGTCCCACCATCTGAATGTGATAAGAGGCCTTCTTCACTTTTTCACAGTTTTTGAGAAAAAAATATTATTCGATGAAAATAATTTTTATCACTTAACAAACATTTTTAGTAATGTAATTATAATTAAATCTCATTATGTGTATGTATAACTTTTTGTGCCTATATCCGAGGCTAACATGAGATTTTTCCAACCTACAGCGGAAAAAATCTTATCCCAGCCCCACCCCGCCGCACGAAAAAAATTGTTTTATCCCGGGACGCGATCACCCTTGAATCGAAATATACTTTCTCATTTTCTTATGAACAATTTCAATGAACAATTTCTCATGCCTTAGAAATACATTATTTATTTTAAAAACTTGTTCGTAGTTTTCCGTAATCAAAATCTACAATTTTTAAATCGGTTGGTAATATTGCATCGTTTGGCGCGTCAATTCATGCTGCAACACCTACTGGCAAACGTACGAGATAAGTAAGAAAGGTGAAAAACAATGTATACAATACTTAGAACATTTAACAATACATTGACGTATTGATCAGTGGCTTAATCAGATAGCAGCCGCAAAAGTTGGAGATAGAAATCGCGTTTTCAACCGGTTTCCTAATACGGTGGCATCAAATTGCAGAAAGTATTTGAGTGGAACTCAAAAGCCAAAATTAACAAATGAACAGCTTATCGAAGCTAAAAAGTCGAACCCTATAACCGTTTTTTTTTGTTTACGTCAAGTTGAAGATTCAACTCCAAGAACAAACTAGTATGTATCGAATCGTTTGGTATCAATAGTAAGTGAAAAATTTATAATATAAGTTCTTAGAAGGAATATTGTTGACTACATGATTTCTGAGAATAGAGTAATGCCTGCGTACGGTTGATACGAAATTCTTTAATCAATGTCATAATGAAGTTACAATTCGCACTTGTATCACTCCCTAAAATAAACATAAAATGTTGTAATAGATTATATTAAATGTTGAAATCTAACGTAGAATGTAAAAAGTTTCCCGTAAATTATCTCGAGGGCTGCCTTATACATGAAATTCCTATATAGTTTTTTATTTGCGAATGCGCGCTCGTGCATTCTATTGAAGCATCTTTTTAGACATTATCACCTTCTCAAAATTTGTTTTTGTTTCTCGATATTACAATATTGACTGTTTTCCACGTTTGACAAAAATGTATCTTTCTAAAAAAAATGGTAACAATGTACACGGAAAAAATATTTATAGATTGAGTCTTATCCATAACACGACTGCGTCGTGTCAACCAAAAAAATTGTTTATGACCGTAACCAGTATTGCCATGACAATACTTAGTCCTACGCAAAACAACAGAGTACTGTCAAGCGCAGTAAACCAAATTTTGTGTAGTGACACGAATCAGTGGTTGTATTTTTGTAAGAATTGTACAAATGACGTTGATGTATGTGGTCATTGTAGAAATGAGGGCCACTGTTAAAACGAGTGCAACGCGAGGAACAAAATGCAAAAATGTATAAATTGTGTACGTAACGGTAAAGATGGAAATCATTCAGTAAGAGACAAGAATTGTCTGGAGTACAAGAGAGTATTAAATGTGATAAAAATATCAATAGATTATGGTTATTAGGGTAATTCAAATAAATTTGCACGGGGTAGTATTGGTAGTCAACAATAGATTCAATTAGGAGAGGAAATTAAAATTTTTACCAGCGAGTTACCGTACAATCTTAAAGGATAAATGAAGAACTGCAAAATATATTACTAACGCAGGTAGAGGTGCTATGTATCAATGAGTTTTGATCCAAATTTTTACAAGTGGTATTGATCACGAAAGAAAGAAAAACACTTTTATTAATAAAAGTGTATATGCCGTATTCTAGGAAAGGAAAGAAACTATTTAGGATGGTAGAACTTGTGCTAAAGGAATATATAAATTATGATATAGTACTGGCCGATGATTGGATGCACGATTAACAGTGTACGATAAACAATGAGTGTGGAACAAACCTAGAAGAACTTATATTTAAATACAATTTCGAAATATGTAATACGTATAGATTAGAAACTTTTAAAGCAATAAACGGAAAATCTATTTAACTTTTCAGAACAAAGTAAAAGAAGTAACAGTAAAAGATTGGAAAGTGGCAAGGAAAATCGAAAGTGACAATTTGACAATAGAATTTTGAATAGAAATAATATAAGTTAATGAAGAACAGTGTCTAACAAAGCGCATCAACTTGAGAAAATTGATGGTGAAAGATGGAGAAAAAAGAGGGAGGACACAAAAATGTATCATAGTTTGTGTCCGAGAGAAGACATAGATGCAAGGGTAGAGGAATTGCAGATGTGGATATTGCAACTTTTAAGTAAATATGCTGGTAAAAGAGGGAATGGATATTGTCGCGGGATGAGATAGTGGTACAATAGCTTAACAAGTTTACAGAAAGAGAAGTATATGACAAGGCGACAATACCATCGTGCAAGAGAAAATACAGATATAAAAAAGTTGCGCAAAGAACATAAGCGTAGTCTACGTGAATTTAGGACAATAATATGAAGGATAATAAAAGACGAATCTGGCATGCTTTTATAGAGATAGTTTACAAACAAACATGATAAATTGAAAGGCATTTCTATGTTGCTCATTATTTTATTTGCTCATTTGCGAATGCCAAAAAAAATCCTCAATACTCAGTGTATGTTACTGACGATGGCTGCTATGCAGCCGAAAAAGCTTTATACCAATAAAACAATGAGCAACATAGAAACGCCTTTCAATTTATCATGCTTTGATAATGTTACTAAAGCTCCACAATTACCAAGTTACAAACAAACATTTGGGGGTTGCCATATTTGATGGGGCGGGAAAAAAGTAAGGCTAGAACAGCCTGGAACAATATCAAAGACAGGGAAGAAATGACTCGATGTTGGACGGATATGGAAACAGTGTTATTGGGGAATGTGCTTAAAGGAGTGGAGACGTTAGATGGAAACGAAGTGATAAATGAAATGGTATATTGAAGAAATTATTTGAGAAAAGGACATACAAAATACTGTTAAAAATTTAAACAAAAATAAAAGTTCAAGATTTGATAAAATCACAAATGAAATAATTATGTGCTTGGAGAAGCAAATCATAGGAGAGTTGGTGGATTTGTATAAATTACAGTTATTTTTATGTGCCTGGAAGATAAGATTATTTTTGAAAGGTAAAAACAGGAATAAAGTAATATCGTCCAATCTGTCTATTACCAGTATTAGTGAAAATATTGGACAAATATATTACAGACAGAATAACGAATGAATTTGAAAAAGCTAAGTACAGTAAAATGCTATTTGGATTAATGCCTAGGAGTGGGACGGAGGATGTAGTCAAAAAACGTTTTAGAATATGTGGAAAATAGGGAAACTAAATACGAGCTGGCGATTATGATTGATCTCGAAGGAGCTTTTGATAGGATTCAATGGTTAGTGATTATTAATAGTTTGAAAGAATTAGGGATAACAGCTAAGTTGTTACAATTAATACAATCATATCTTCGAGACATGTAGTTCTTAATATTGATGATGAGAAAATTACACATAAAGTCGTACAAGGGTATCCCCAAGGAAGTCACACTGGGTCTATTTATTGGAATGTGGTGCTGAATAAGGTATTGATAAATATGGAGAAAGAGGAAATTAAAGCGTTAGCTTATGCAGATGATGTTGTGATTTTGGTAGAAGGAAATAGTCGGCGAGAAATTGAAACTCAAAGCATAGAAATACTAACAAAATTTATGGGATACAGGAGAGGAATAATTAGTGATATCAAAGGAGAAAGCAAAGGGTGTTATTTTTGGAATGGTATCTACAAGAAGAAGAAATCCAATAGTTAAAATTGGGAATGAGAGATTGTCAATAGAAAGACAAGTAAATATCTTGGAGTGATAATAGGCAACATATTAAATTTTGGAAAACATTTCAAATATATAACAAATAGAATAAAAAAGAAATACTATTGACTGCAACGAGTGGGAATAAACAAAAATGCACTAGGAGGAAAAGAGTTAAATAAGATATTTAGGGTTGGGTTACAATCCAATATATTATGTTTTGTTGTAGTGCGTGGTGTAGGACATCTAAATTAGTGAGGAGTGAAAGGAAATTGGCGAGTTTCCGACGGTTCTGTTTATTTCGGTTGAGTAACTTTTATAAAACTGTCAACAAAATCAATACAAATAATAACTGGGCATCTACCTATAGACTTAGTTATACACCAATATTATTTAAGATATAAGATGAGACGGGAGGGATGCATAATGGTAGATGGACGGATGTTACTGCAAGAGGAGAATGAATGAAAAAAAAAACATAAAGAGAGTATTAATCGGATGTTGGCAAACACAAAGGAAGGAAGAGCCTTGTTTAAACTAAAGTTGACTTCGTTTACAAAAAGAAATGGTTTATGCTCCTGACACAAATGCTGACTGGACATGGGAATTACAATAATTACTTGTATAGATTTGGCATAGCAGAGGACTGAAATTGCATCTGTGGAAATGGGGTGGAGGATGTGAATCATATAGTATATGAATGCAAGATAACGGAGGCAGAGAGGAGAAGGTGGTTTGAGAAAATGAAGACCAAGGAATTAACGAATTTAAATGACTGGATATTTTTAATTGGAAGTAAAAGTAAATATACTGATTTTACAGATTATAAAATAAAAATTATGATAATATGTAATGCTGCAAAAAATGAATTATAAGAGGACAATAAAAAGACAATGAAACAAATATAAGTGGAAGGATCACAGTGAGACAGACGTGGTCAGTAGAAAAAGCAAATACAAATGCATCATCATGGTTATATCTTTTCACTCTGTGCCTTTTTCTGATTTTCTTTGTTTTACTCCTTATTTCTCTGTCTTCTTCTTTCTCTCTTCCTTCCTTTTCCTTTATGATTTTCTGATGTTTTATTGTCACTTTTCTTTGCATCTGTTCCCTCTTAGCCATATACACTACACCCCCAACCCCAAGTAGGTGGGAAACTTACCACTATTTAGCTGCATAATTTCCTAATTTCCATAACTACATTGACATCTTCAAACTTCTTCTATATATCCTTATCTGCTATATTATCCATCCAATTCTTATCACTATATATTCCTTTCCTCTTTAATTCCATCATCCATGTCCCCCTTTCTTCTTCCACTATCTTTCAGTTATGTAGAACATGATCCTCAGTCTCTTCCTCTTTTATACAAATATATATTGTACTATTTGTTAGATTTGTCTNATGTATCAATGAGTTTTGATCCAAATTTTTACAAGTGGTATTGATCACGAAAGAAAGAAAAACACTTTTATTAATAAAAGTGTATATGCCGTATTCTAGGAAAGGAAAGAAACTATTTAGGATGGTAGAACTTGTGCTAAAGGAATATATAAATTATGATATAGTACTGGCCGATGATTGGATGCACGATTAACAGTGTACGATAAACAATGAGTGTGGAACAAACCTAGAAGAACTTATATTTAAATACAATTTCGAAATATGTAATACGTATAGATTAGAAACTTTTAAAGCAATAAACGGAAAATCTATTTAACTTTTCAGAACAAAGTAAAAGAAGTAACAGTAAAAGATTGGAAAGTGGCAAGGAAAATCGAAAGTGACAATTTGACAATAGAATTTTGAATAGAAATAATATAAGTTAATGAAGAACAGTGTCTAACAAAGCGCATCAACTTGAGAAAATTGATGGTGAAAGATGGAGAAAAAAGAGGGAGGACACAAAAATGTATCATAGTTTGTGTCCGAGAGAAGACATAGATGCAAGGGTAGAGGAATTGCAGATGTGGATATTGCAACTTTTAAGTAAATATGCTGGTAAAAGAGGGAATGGATATTGTCGCGGGATGAGATAGTGGTACAATAGCTTAACAAGTTTACAGAAAGAGAAGTATATGACAAGGCGACAATACCATCGTGCAAGAGAAAATACAGATATAAAAAAGTTGCGCAAAGAACATAAGCGTAGTCTACGTGAATTTAGGACAATAATATGAAGGATAATAAAAGACGAATCTGGCATGCTTTTATAGAGATAGTTTACAAACAAACATGATAAATTGAAAGGCATTTCTATGTTGCTCATTATTTTATTTGCTCATTTGCGAATGCCAAAAAAAANTAGGACAATAATATGAAGGATAATAAAAGACGAATCTGGCATGCTTTTATAGAGATAGTTTACAAACAAACATGATAAATTGAAAGGCGTTTCTATGTTGCTCATTATTTTATTTGCTCATTTGCGAATGCCAAAAATATTCCTCAATACTCAGTGTATGTTACTGACGATGGCTGCTATGCAGCCGAAAAAGCTTTATACCAATAAAACAATGAGCAACATAGAAACGCCTTTCAATTTATCATGCTTTGATAATGTTGCTAAAGCTCCACAATTACCAAGTTACAAACAAACATTTGGGGGTTGCCATATTTGATGGGGCGGGAAAAAAGTAAGGCTAGAACAGCCTGGAACAATATCAAAGACAGGGAAGAAATGACTCGATGTTGGACGGATATGGAAACAGTGTTATTGGGGAATGTGCTTAAAGGAGTGGAGACGTTAGATGGAAACGAAGTGATAAATGAAATGGTATATTGAAGAAATTATTTGAGAAAAGGACATACAAAATACTGTTAAAAATTTAAACAAAAATAAAAGTTCAAGATTTGATAAAATCACAAATGAAATAATTATGTGCTTGGAGAAGCAAATCATAGGAGAGTTGGTGGATTTGTATAAATTACAGTTATTTTTATGTGCCTGGAAGATAAGATTATTTTTGAAAGGTAAAAACAGGAATAAAGTAATATCGTCCAATCTGTCTATTACCAGTATTAGTGAAAATATTGGACAAATATATTACAGACAGAATAACGAATGAATTTGAAAAAGCTAAGTACAGTAAAATGCTATTTGGATTAATGCCTAGGAGTGGGACGGAGGATGTAGTCAAAAAACGTTTTAGAATATGTGGAAAATAGGGAAACTAAATACGAGCTGGCGATTATGATTGATCTCGAAGGAGCTTTTGATAGGATTCAATGGTTAGTGATTATTAATAGTTTGAAAGAATTAGGGATAACAGCTAAGTTGTTACAATTAATACAATCATATCTTCGAGACATGTAGTTCTTAATATTGATGATGAGAAAATTACACATAAAGTCGTACAAGGGTATCCCCAAGGAAGTCACACTGGGTCTATTTATTGGAATGTGGTGCTGAATAAGGTATTGATAAATATGGAGAAAGAGGAAATTAAAGCGTTAGCTTATGCAGATGATGTTGTGATTTTGGTAGAAGGAAATAGTCGGCGAGAAATTGAAACTCAAAGCATAGAAATACTAACAAAATTTATGGGATACAGGAGAGGAATAATTAGTGATATCAAAGGAGAAAGCAAAGGGTGTTATTTTTGGAATGGTATCTACAAGAAGAAGAAATCCAATAGTTAAAATTGGGAATGAGAGATTGTCAATAGAAAGACAAGTAAATATCTTGGAGTGATAATAGGCAACATATTAAATTTTGGAAAACATTTCAAATATATAACAAATAGAATAAAAAAGATATACTATTGACTGCAACGAGTGGGAATAAACAAAAATGCACTAGGAGGAAAAGAGTTAAATAAGATATTTAGGGTTGGGTTACAATCCAATATATTATGTTTTGTTGTAGTGCGTGGTGTAGGACATCTAAATTAGTGAGGAGTGAAAGGAAATTGGCGAGTTTCCGACGGTTCTGTTTATTTCGGTTGAGTAACTTTTATAAAACTGTCAACAAAATCAATACAAATAATAACTGGGCATCTACCTATAGACTTAGTTATACACCAATATTATTTAAGATATAAGATGAGACGGGAGGGATGCATAATGGTAGATGGACGGATGTTACTGCAAGAGGAGAATGAATGAAAAAAAAAACATAAAGAGAGTATTAATCGGATGTTGGCAAACACAAAGGAAGGAAGAGCCTTGTTTAAACTAAAGTTGACTTCGTTTACAAAAAGAAATGGTTTATGCTCCTGACACAAATGCTGACTGGACATGGGAATTACAATAATTACTTGTATAGATTTGGCATAGCAGAGGACTGAAATTGCATCTGTGGAAATGGGGTGGAGGATGTGAATCATATAGTATATGAATGCAAGATAACGGAGGCAGAGAGGAGAAGGTGGTTTGAGAAAATGAAGACCAAGGAATTAACGAATTTAAATGACTGGATATTTTTAATTGGAAGTAAAAGTAAATATACTGATTTTACAGATTATAAAATAAAAATTATGATAATATGTAATGCTGCAAAAAATGAATTATAAGAGGACAATAAAAAGACAATGAAACAAATATAAGTGGAAGGATCACAGTGAGACAGACGTGGTCAGTAGAAAAAGCAAATACAAATGCATCATCATGGTTATATCTTTTCACTCTGTGCCTTTTTCTGATTTTCTTTGTTTTACTCCTTATTTCTCTGTCTTCTTCTTTCTCTCTTCCTTCCTTTTCCTTTATGATTTTCTGATGTTTTATTGTCACTTTTCTTTGCATCTGTTCCCTCTTAGCCATATACACTACACCCCCAACCCCAAGTAGGTGGGAAACTTACCACTATTTAGCTGCATAATTTCCTAATTTCCATAACTACATTGACATCTTCAAACTTCTTCTATATATCCTTATCTGCTATATTATCCATCCAATTCTTATCACTATATATTCCTTTCCTCTTTAATTCCATCATCCATGTCCCCCTTTCTTCTTCCACTATCTTTCAGTTATGTAGAACATGATCCTCAGTCTCTTCCTCTTTTATACAAATATATATTGTACTATTTGTTAGATTTGTCTTATGTAAGTAGTCTTTTATGTTCCCATGTCCAGTAAGGATTTCATATACTGGTGGTTCAGAGGAAAAAATTGTCTCTCCTTCTACATTATATACTTCAGAAAGCTTTTTCGACCACATTGCAGCCATCTTCAGTGCTGTAAAATGAGATAATGAATACAAAACGAGATGAAAACTTTAAATTTTGAAAATATTGCATGAATCTATTTTGAGATTCGGGTGAAGAAAATTGTAGGAAATTTTTATTGTAAAATGAAAACATAGACAAGAAAAATTATTCAATTTTTCTATGTATAGAATAGAATTTTTGTTTAATATGTGTAGAACATAGAATTTTTTTTAAATTTATAGAATAACATAAAAATGAAATGTGAAATGAATAAAAGACAGAGTGAGCAAACTGAACGTACCTGAATGTAAGGATCGTAGTGGCAAAGGAGTAAACCGGTCAACGTTCCTAAATAGTCTTGGAGTTGTCTTGGGGTAGTGGGAGGGGACAGAAGGGTGAGAACCAGGAAAGTCTTAACTTTTTAAGGGTGCAGTGCACTCTAAGGGGTGGCGGAGAATGGGGGAGGAAATCTGTGGGGTGTTTTCATTTAAGACATACATTTTAGATTTTTTAAAAGATTTTACAATATGGAGTGTCTCAAGTTGTATTCTAATATGAAATCTATTTTTAATTTCTAACATTTTGGCATCTTCGTTCATGTCGAAAGAGAGGAGTCGTTGAGATGGTAGTGGTTATGTAGTGTTGTGTTTCAGTGCGTGCATGTGTTATTTAAACCTAATTTTGAATGTTCTGCCAGTTTGATCAACGTATTGGGCATTGCACTTTCCACATGACAGTAAACTCCACTGGAGGGAGGTAATGGTATAGTCTTTTGATAGATTTAACAATTTCGTAGTTTTAGGTGCCTGAAATATAATTTAGATTCTACGTTTTTTAAATGTTTTAGCGATAGAAATAGAAATATGGGATGGAGAACCTTGCTATTCTTCTTCACCCAAATCTCAAAATAAATTCATGCAATATTTTCAAAATTTAAATTATTTTCACTCAACAGTTTTTCATTCTATATTATCACTCACAAGCAATTTACTTCATTTTATTATATTATTTGTTTGTATTTCATGGTTTTTGTCGTTATCTCACTTTATATTCATTATAATTTTTTGATAATAAAATCACTGCTAAGATAATGTAATAACTGAATGGCCGCTACGCGGTCGAAAAAGCTTTCTGAAATAAATAATATAGAAAGAGACACAATAGTTTGCTCTGTAATTGTAAACTCATCGTCACCTATTATATAATATATGCTGGTGGTGTTGATGTGAACCATTTCCTATTCTTATTGCTGAACGTTACATTCGTGATGAACTTATAAGTTTTCCTTCCTTCCTTGGCGTTTCTCCACTTGATGTTCCATTAACTAATTAACCGCTCACTCTTCCATCCCTTCATTGTCTTATTAATTATTAACTCTCCTAAATGTAGTTTTGTTTTTTCGTACTTTTCCTCCTCCTCCTTTATCTATTTCTAATAACTCCTAAAAGCACTTGTGCAGCTCTTGTCGATGTACTCAAACATACTACTCCATGACTTTAAGCATCGTCTTTGTAAGCTACTTAATTTCCTTGCTACATGACTGTTCTAGCTTTTTGCATACCATTCCTGTATCCCATATATAATATATGATATCAGATATTGTATAATTTATAGATAATATATGATATTGTATAATTCAACAACTGATTTGGACCATTTGTAGTTTTGTTAATTCCCACACCTTGCAAACTATACATTACTTTTTACACTTTTTCTTTCCTGACCTCCCTTGGTCACCTCGCGTTCTTTTCGATCCCGATGCCATTGGGGCTAGGGTACCTTTCATTTTCCTCTTCCCCCAGGGGACTTACATCTAGTAAGTACGTGTTTGGCAAAGACGGGGCCCCGAGCTGAGTCTGGCATTACTTCCACTTAGTTGTGCTGGGCTCCTTCCTTTCTCTTTCCTGACTTTCCTTGGTCACCTCTTGTTCTTTTCGATCCCGACGCTATTAGGGCTAGGGTATCTTTCATTTTCCTTTTTCTTCTTTTTTTTAATGTTTTAAGTGAAGTCTTGAGATATGTTGGGATTTGGGATTTGAGTTTTGAGTTGTAATTCAGGAGGGTTTTTAGTGGGTATGGCTGAGTCATTCGGCGAGTCCCACACGCGGGGAGAGTCATGTTGGCTCTCCCTAGTGCGTAACTGCATTTTCCCTACCTGTACAAGTTTTAAGGGCTCTAATGACCTCGATGTTGACGAGCCTTAAAGCCCCACAATAAAAATTTACATTTTTTAATCTTCTGACTAATATATTCTGTATGTTCAGTGAAAGTTAATTTTTCGTCTATCTTGATTCCTAAATACTTTCTTACTTGTTTTAATTTTAAACGTCATGTTGAAAATTTAATAATAGGACCTTTTCTACTTTTACCCTTTTGTCTTAACCCGAAAACTATACCTTCTGTCTTGGTCCTTGAAATATTTAATTGTAGATCACCGCACTTTTTCTCTAATTTTTGTAATATTTATGCACTTATTAGCTCCAATTCCATCCAATTGTTACTCTTTATTAATACCGCTAGATCATCTGCGTAGACAATCACTACCACATTGTCCTTATTCATCTCTTCTAGGACAACATTTATTACCACTTTCCAAAATATAGATCCAGCATGACTTCCTTGTGGGCAGCCCTGGCGTAATGTATTTATAATATTCTCCTGACCTATTCCAAGACCACATATCTATCTTCATGCTAAGATTGAATTATCCTTTTTAATAGGAACGGTATTCCCTTTCTATATAACTCCGTTATTGTTTTCCCTTGGACACTGTCACACGCTCCTTGTATGTCAACGCACAGAAGGAGTATGTATTTAGATGTTTGGTTTTTAATTGTTCGCAACAAATACCCAACTGCATCATCGGTTCCCATTCCCATAGTAAATCTATATTGGTTTTTATGTAACTGACCTTTCAGAGTCTTCTCCAATCTCTCTGCTATTATTCTATCCAACATTTCCCCATTCCTGGTAAAAGTATTATCGGTCTATATGATGAAGTAATCTGCTCATCACTTTTTCCTGGTTTTAGAAATAACTTTAAGAGATCAATTTTCCAACATCTTGGAAAGTATCCATGACTGTAACAATTTTGTAATATGCTAACTATTTCTTTCCCAAATATCGGTTCCATTTTCTGAATCATACCATTAGTTATAGAAAAATATCCTGTGCTCTTATTATATTTTAATCCTGATATTACTTACCATACCTCTTCATATGTTATATGCTCCCCTTGCTTTACTTCTATATATTCATATTCTCTTTGTTCCATTATCTGTTCTTCCTCTCCTATTAATATTTCTTGCAATAATTGTTTTTCTGTATCGGTCCAGCCAGTAGTTATTAAATCTCCTTTTCTGATTGTCTTCCCAATTATCTTTTCTCTGCCAATGACATTTAGGAGTCTCTATAAAATCATCGACATGCTGTCAGAAACAAATTATTCCCAATTCATTATTTTCTTATGCCACATTAAATTCTTCAAGTTCTTCAAATATTTTCTGTAATCTCTTTTTCCCATACTCTTCTGTGCCTACTTGCATTCTTTTATATCTTTTCCACTTTAAGTTTCTTTTATCTCGCCATTTTTAATTTACTCTTTTGTTTGTCTATTTCTTCTTTCTCTCTACCAAGCCGTTAGTCCTTATATTTGTCGTATTGTCATTAGTTGTTGCACATAATCTTAGAAAACAATGTATAGTTCTTTATTTTTAATATATTCTGCCTATTATTTATCTGTATACACACCATTTTTTTGTGGGGTTTTAGGGCTCGTCAACGTCAAAGTCACTAGAAAGCCCTTAGTGTAAACTCCATGTTTTTGTAATACTTTGTCTCATTCTGCTCTCTTTCCCAACTAATGTGTAGTTATGTAATGCATGGTTTACAGTATCACTTTCTTGCAGTCAGATGCATTCCTTTGTTGTGGTTACCTTCATCCTATACCAATACTCTCGAAAGGTACCATGTTGTGTTAGTATTTGTAACATTGCTTGTGATGATTGAAACCATTTCTATAGCTGTATCGCACTGTTTTAATGGAATGTGCGCTTCTGCCCTCCTTTGTCTTTTCCCAGCGAATATCACAACATACTGTTAATGCCGAGCCTAATCTTCACTTTCATTTTCTTTCCCCGGGTCGTATTATTTCATCTCCTATTTGTATCTTGTCTCTTTTACGTATTATATCATAGGTAGTATCCAGTAAATTGGATCTGTGAGGCTTCCTTGCGGACATCCTTTATCTGTGTTACTTATTATTTACTCTGTTCCTAAATTTAGTAGTAATGTTCTATCTTCTTAATATGACTTAATTAATTTTTATAGTTGTTGAGAAATCTCTTTTATTTTCTAATTCTTTACGTATCACCTTGTATTGAGCACTATCGAATGCACCTGTGAAATCTATGCATGCAATAAGTACATATCTCTTTGTCCCCCTTTTATTTTCTTCGTTATTTTTTTCTAAAACTGCTTCTATACTTCTTCCAGGAGTAAAGCCGTACTGTAACTCACTCATTTTTCCACTTAGTTCTTTTTGTAATTTATTTGCTATTATTTTATTAAGGATCTTTTCCATCACTGGTAACAGAACTATTGGCCTACATGAAGAGCTTAACATTTCATCCCTATTCCCTAGCTTGAGGAAAAGTTTGAGAACTCCTATCTTCCAATGCCTTGGGAAATATCCATATTAATGATTCCAATTGTATATTTCTAACAATTCTTTTCGGTATACTTCCAATAAATTCTTTTGTTCATTATCATTTCGTTTGTTATGTTATCATAACCTTGACTCTTAATAGTTTTTAGTCTTTTTATTACAGTCGTCATCTCTACCATTGTTATTCTTTCTGTGCCCTTTATCTGTTCTTGTATGTACACCCCTCCTTCCAGTGTGTTTATTGTTTCCCTTACAATATTTCCGTGATCATTGCTTCTCCTGTATCTCTCCATTCAGCAGTGTATCCGTTTACTTCTTTAATATTTGCCCAGACTATTTTATTTTTACTTTTTTCTCTACCTATGACATAGGGGAGGCCCCACACATTTGTTGTCAAACTTTCCGCATCACATTTTTCTCAGTCTTGTTCCTCTTTCTGTGCGCTCTACCGCGACATGTATCCCGCTCTAGATACCGCTGGGCAGAAGGAACGGATGTCCCGGACAGGCAAACGAAGTGCGCCTTGGCCAGTACCCATCAAACACTCGAGGACCAAGGCGATCCCGAAACATGGGAAGAGGGCTTGCCCTCGGCACAGCTGTGTGATCCGGATCGCCCTTGTGGCGTACCCGGATCGAATGAGAAGCCGTTTGGTGTACCACTGGACGAGCGGTCTATGCCCCAGCACACCCCCTACCAAATTCGGTGCCCCAACCGGGACAAAGGATCGAACGCTGGAGATTTCACGAAGTGGTAGAGTTCCGTACGCGACTTCGAGTGTCACAGCACATAAAACCGAGTAGGCGGGGTAGGGGTAATAGCCTCCAGGAGATGCCCCGGCGCTTTTCTGGCGCCCATTCATTGGGTTGGCCTCCGCCGCGTAATGGTTTCCTCACCCGTGGTCACGGGCTTCCGATCTGTGAGCAGAATTGATTCTCGGCTCCTGTTAGCACATATAGTAGTAGGGAGGCGACAGCTAGACGTCACCGCGTCCACCAATGCATTTACTGGTAGGTCTGATCCTTCGGAAGAAGGCCGTTGTGTCGGCAATCTCCGACTCCCATCCTGTAGCCCGTTCTGTGAGGGTAGGGGGTCTAGGACAAGTAGCGCCGGCTGGCAGTTACGGCACCTGGACCAGTAGGATTACAGAGTGAGAGTGATCTCGGGCTCACGTTTCACAGTTGACCTCCGGCGTACAACAAGGCCTCTGGCTACAGAGGGTAGAAGGAGTTTAGTGGTCATAGCCGAGCATCCTCTAGGCCCCTGGCTATAAAGTGTGGGAGAAATCTAGTAATCATAGCCGAGCATCCACTAGGTCCCTGGCTACGGAAGAGGAAAGGATTAGGGGTATGCTGTTTGCCCGTCGGCCGTCGTCCAGCGATTCCCCTTCCCGAACTCTAACTGTTGCTCGTTATATAGCGTATACCCTCTGACAACGCCGCGCGTTATATAGCGTATACTCTCTGCCAACGCCGCTATATACATTAAGCAACCAGAAATAGAACAAGAGAAACTGAGCGGAACAGTAGCATGGGAGCAGTAGCGCAAGTGACTATAGCACCACAAATGACGGGACAGACATTTTGGCAACATGTACACGACATTACAAAAAACAGAACAAAGTGACAAAATGAATGGGAAATGAATATACGACAAGCTCGTATTAACATTTGAAGAGAATAAATTTAAAAAATTATCCGGGAAAACCCAGCAAAGCATTAAAGAAGGATTACGAAACCTCTGGCAATATTCAGAAAATTTAAGAAAAGAAACAAAGAACCTAAAACATAAACTGAAAGAGATAACAAACCCAGAAATAATAATGGAGCAAATAATTAAAATAGGGAAATGAATCTGCCAGTCAAATGAATGTGATAGATACACGTGAAATGGAAAAATTATAGGAGAGGGTATTAAATGAATCGCACTTTTTAGAAAGGAACTAAGTCAAAATTTACTACTCAGGAGAGAGAAAAACTGACTTTTAAAAATAATTACTAATAAATAAAATACTTTTAAAATAATGGCACAATAGGTCATAAAAATATACACTTTCCTGTCTTCACTGTTAAATGCGCCTATTATTTATTAGCTATATGGGCAGTGAAAAATATGGCAAATTTTGACTTCGTTCCGTTCTAAATAGTGCGATTCAGATGTTCTAGAAGATACAACAGTACAGGGGAAAATGGACAAAAATAAACAGGAAATGCAGCAAATATTACCGCATCGAATAGATACAACAGTAGGAAACAACACAGCAATAGAAGACAAACAGACAAAAATGGAGTATATAAATGAAATCAACAGACATTGCAAACAAAAACTGAAATGAAAAAACAGAAAGGCAAAGAATGGAACCAGAAACAAATTTAACGTGCGCAGAAAAAGTGTGGGGAAAAATAAATCACGCGAAAGAGTATTTATAATACGAAAAAAGAATGAAGTGAAGGAAACAAATATACCACAGGACTTTTATCGGACACTGAACACAACAAAAGACATCCTAAACATAGAAGAATGTCGGATGACTAGGGGGGAACAAGTTATTGATAAGATTTCATGAAGGAAGAATGAGTAATCTGTCCTGAATGAGGGGACTGGCGACAATTTCTCTTAATTTGAAATCTGAATTGTTAATACCTCTTTTATATTAGGTACAATTTTCTTTTTTCCGTGACAAAATTATGCATAATTAGTACAAAATTATGCGTACGTCAGTTTTTCAAAAACTCAAAAGTTGGGGATGGCGACTCACAGTTGATATGGTTGCTTGAAATTAAGTTTCTTCAATTGTCAGAGTACTGTATTCTAGGAATCTAGTCTCTACGAGACCACCTCAGAGGTCTTTGGGTTTCACAAGTTGAATGAGAATGATAGACGGACCCGAGAGGCGAACGGGATGGCTCAGTCGGTAAGCGCATGAGCGCGTAAAGCTCAAGGTTCCGGGTTCGAATCCCGGTCCCGTCTACCATTTTCATTCGACGTAACATACTGTATTCTGCTTGTTAACTTTTTATATACGTAGCAAATTTCGATTCTTTGTTCACTAAGTGTGTGATACTTAACTGCTCGTATCTGAAGATAGTTTCATCTTGACTTATGTGACTGGTGTAGCAAGAAATCACTTTATGTACTAATGCATTTCTTTCTTCTATTTCTAGAATAATTGCTTGATATTATATGACTAACATCGATTTTATTTTCCCCCAAAGGTTAATGAATTTGCTGTTGATTGACCCTCTTTACGCATTTTCCAAAGCTGAAATAATGAACGTACTACCAGCTGTGTGTAAATGTGTGACGTTTTTGGAATTTTTGAATTCTCATTGGGAAATATTACAAGACAGGTAGTTTTCAATAGAGAGTATTTATATAATTTAAATATTCTTACCGATAAGGTTTCACATAAGTTTCCAAGTATTAACTCATTTTAATGAAACTTTTTTTAATTCAACAAGAAAAAATTTGTATTTTTCAGGTATGCTAGTGAACCGAATATGTGGGACTACATACTTGAGCAGTCCACAAAAAAATGTATGACTCCTAAAGGATTAAGGAAGGTAAGGCAATAAATTCTTATACAATTTTTAGTTTAGGTTATGTAATATCCCTCTCAGGGTTGAGATTTACTAACCCCCAAAATCCCAGTAGAAAAAATAACGATAAAATGAACTTTCTCTTCATGGAATACATTATAAAATATTTGAAATACATAATATAAATAAATAATTGTACTTTAATATAAGAATTATACATTTGTATAATATCAATTCATTTTTCTAAGTCTTGTTATTTTAATATATTCTCGTCCAGATATAGTTTTGTATTTTGTTTGGGATAGGGAAGTCATATCTCTTACAAAATAAAAAAATAGCTCATGATACATCCAAGTTCGTAAGTTAATCGTAGTTATGACATTCTTAATAGAGATATCTTTACCATATTTCGCAGAACTGCATATGCATTTTCCCATGAAATTTTGGTAAATGAAATAAGTATGAAATGAAATAATGTGGCTCTCAAAAATTACTTGTCCCGAACCAACTTGTTTCGGAAGACTTGCTGACCACTGTCAGTTGAATTTTATAGACCGAGTTAAACTGATGGGGTAGTTTGTCAACATCAGGTAGAAGTAGAAGTATTAACAGCACCATTTTGGGAGACATTTCTCTATCAGGCACCTCCCCAAGTGGCGGATAGTGGAACACTCATCTTTTTAGGTGGATTCCAGAGAAATGAAATACCCGGGGTGGACCTGAGACACTAAGTGGTAGTTTGTTGTCCCAACGGTCATACTAGGACTTACCTTCACTGAATCTCGGTATCATCCCGTTTTTCTCCTTGGCTTCTATACTATATTCAAACCTGACTTCTATCACATTCACCTGATCCAGATTTCGAGGGTCCTTTGTTGTAGAGTAAAAAACTGGGATAAGGAAAATATCAGAAAAAACAGATCGAAACATGCGATGCAGGGGATTGGATTCCCAGTACGGCGGCCAGGATGCGCGAGCAAGCTTCGAAGTATCGTCAACCAGCAGCTGCAATGTCTAATATGTTTTGGTTCACTTGGTGTCTTTGACAGAAAGTGCTTCAAGCGAAAATCCGCTGGGCGTGTGACAAATCAGGGTAAATGGCAACTCTAGACTCAATACGTGCGACACAATAAAAACTTTACAAATTTTCATAACATGACACAGCATTTTTCTTTTATTGTTCAAATATGAATGACAACCGTATATCTCAATTAGTTTCAGCTGAGCCTTGACTGCTAATACATGTGTCTAGGACGAGAGATCAGTCAACACTAACAAAAGCTCGTTCTTTTCACCTCCATTCCTTTTGCAGCGTGTACACTGCTGAAAAAATTGCAATCCTTGAGGCGCTGAAGCTCATTCAGCTATCTTCACTACGGCGTATGGTTTTCTGTAGTGACTCTATTAGTGTTCTGTGGTTAGTGTCTTCTCTGTACACTTCTGACACCCTTACGCTGACAATTCAGAATCTAATAAGTCATCTAGTATTTCAAAATTTTGAAATAGTCCTTTGTTGGGTTTCTTGGGCACGTGGGTATTATGGGTAATAAAGAAGCTGATGAGGTAGCGAAGCGGGGAACACAGAGGGCAGTCCTTGACCTTTCATCTGTTCCTACGTCAGATTCAAAGGTTGCCATAAGATCGTCTCTTCTTAGAACATGGCAAACTCGCGCCTTCAAGCTGAGGAAGGTAAAAGACTCCGTTAAGACCTGGGTGTCATCAACCCGTGCGAACAGACGTGAAGAAGTAATCCTTACACGTCTTCGTATTGGCCACTGCTATCTTACCCATGGTCATCTCTTATGCGGTGAACCTCCCCCCATCTGTGAAACTTGCAACACAACACTTACCATGGAACACTTTCTTCTGGGGTATCTCAATTATAGTACCAGCCGACGGCGACAGAATATACCCATCAGTTTGAACGTTGTGCTGGGGCAAAATGAACCGATTTTAATGCGTCTTTTTAGATTCCTTCAGGAATGTGGCCAGTGGAACCGTATCTGATATTTCTTCGTATGTCATTACTGAAATCCATACAGGAAACAGGGATCGTATCACAAGTTCTCGGGAGGATTTGAATTTAAATCTCTTTTTCTCCTTTTCCTTGAATTTTCATTTTTTTCTGTCTAAATTTACTTTTTTCTTTGTTTTCGCTTTTTATAATGTTTTAGGAATCTTTTGTCTCTTTTTCCATCGTTTTTTAATGTTTTGATATATTGTAATTCAGGAAGGTTTTTAGTGGGTATGGTTGAGTTATTCGGCGAGTCCCAAACGCGGGCAGAGTCATGTTGGCTCTCCTTAGTGCGTAACTGCATTTTCCCTACGATGTCGGCGAGCCATAAAACCCCACAAAAACTTGTTTCTGCACTGTCATTTTTACTGCGGTGATGCGATCTAGTAGAGCAAGGCGGAAATGCATTTTTGAACAGCTGAACAACGTGTAATAAAATTTAATTTTTCAACAACATCGTCTAAAAATTTCGAAACGAATCGAAGACAATGTTTGCATTCTGAGTAAATCAAAAGCGCAATAAAAATTGGCACAGTCTTCAAATATCCTGCCCTCTGAACCTGAATCTCAACTGAGTAAGAAAAAAGAAACGTCAAGACCACCATAAAAAATGAGGGGACAAGAAATGGGATGAGAAATGCGACAAGAAGAAAAACTACAGAAGCGATTGAGCTAGGTGAGGAAGTGACGGTCAACTGAGAGAAGCCTCTTAAAAACCGCAAGACAGAAAGATGGAAATAGAAGAATAGGTTACGGAAAGAGGCCGCAAAGAAAGTGAGGAAAGCCCTTAATCATGCCATCAAACTGACGTTTAATTACACCAACAGGACGATGAAAACTGTGAACCCCAAAGCACATGAGACAATATTGAGTCCATGAGGAAATCCTCATGTGAAAGAAATCCTCGGGGTGCTGGTGAAGAATTAGAACTTATTAAAAGAAGATTTATGGCCATCAGAGACAATGTGAAAGTAAACACCCTGTTGTCAAAAAACTGGCAGAAATAAGAAGCAATGCCTAAACTATAATGGTCGATGAAGCAATTGATTCAGTAAAAAATACCGCCATTGAGAAAGTTTGTGAGAACCACCTCTAATGCATGAGTAGTTTTGCTAATTTCTATGTCCCTTTAAAAAAAAACTTTCCCAATACCTCCTTGATCTTAAACCGTTCATTAAAACTTGACAATTAGAGAAATGTGAATAGCGATCAATAGATTTTTGAAATTTTTATTCAAAAGCTGATCGTTCGAGTTAAAAAGAAGCGTCCGAATTACTAACTTAATCATAAGTACGTAATATAGTCCCTCACTAACTGTTCGTCCCAGTATGTGGTTAATCAGAGTTTATAAAACCAGTTTGATTCATATGCTCAGCTTAATGAGTATCTCTAGTCCTCAGTATGAACTTTAACACACACGTCTTTTTGTTTCCTGATGGATATTTTAGTATGCTGGATGCACCCAAGAGTAATGACTTACAAGCGATTTATTGTAATTAATTGAAGTATTCGTAACAGAAGAGAGAATTCCATTGGTTTTCAAGACGAAGCCAATAAAAGTTAGGTTTGAAGGTGCACAATAATCATAATTATCTTACAAATAAAGTATTGTGAAAAACTACTTTCAAATTATTTACATATTTAGCGCTTTCAGTGTGACACTATTCATTATTAATGAATATATAATTAATAACGAAAATTTAGTAGAGGTCCTAAGCCTCACGTTGGAGCGACAATTTGTAACTGGAAATTTACAAGGGGTCTTGAAAGATAATGAATCACACTACCACTTACCTACCCCACTCGACCAGCTCAGCTGAAAATATTTCATATACAATAAAGAAAGAAAGACAGGTCGGGGTTTGACCCATTTTATTATTGTGAAACATTCATAAACCCTTCTTAAAGTAAACACAACACTTGTAAAATCTGGTATAATTATTTATTGACATGCAACATACACTTCGTAATACCCTCAGAACATTTTCCTCAAAATACAGCACTGATACACTCCCCATTTCAAAAGATCCCCTAAAATACACAGTCTTAATAGCTACACAAAATACATCATACATCTGGTCTATTTATTAATTTAAGGCCAACAAAGCCATCTTACGGACTGATCCAATTAGTGATCATCTCTTGAAGATTTTGGATTAGGAATATAATTAACCATGGAACCTTTATATCATAACACGAACAGTAATAACAAATATCTGCGCCACAAAAGTCTTTGGTGATATTACGCGCACTTCAACATGATTCACTGGTATTTTATTGTTGCAAGCTATGCACCGATCTCGGCGCTTCAGACAGTTACCTTTGTTATTGAAAGCGTGACCTCCAACAATAAAACGCCGTGGATTCGCACGTCCATTGACGCGTCGTTGCCTTCCGTATATACGTCCATTCACTGCAGTCAGCAGTCACCATCCTTCTTATCGCAGCTGCTACACCCGCCAAGTGGATCTCCGCGTAAAATGTGAGACGTGGTAAACACCATCACCAGCACAACTTGACGAGTCTGTCACGGTTTAATGACTCTCATACTGTTCAGTGCTATTGACCGCTAAGCCAAATAGTTGATCACTCATATAACGAATGTTTTTAAGCGAGGTATATGCTACTCGCGCCGAACTAATTAAAACTTCAGAAAGATTGCATTAAACCCAAGTGTAAATGATTCGTGGCACGCTGGTTAACTGAATACTCGTAATGATCAGACTGATGCGGCTTACTGAAATGAGAATAATGTCAAAATGATCACTAGAATCTTATCTAGTATCATCTAGTTATAGTAAAGTAGTAGTATAAATATAAAGAGACAAGTAAAACAATTACTAAATCTCTGAGATTATCATGATCAGAACGAATATTGTCTGATGTAACACTCAATGATGTCTCTGATAAGTAAGTGTGGTGTGCTCTGAATTTAATATCGAAGTAATCGAGTCTCTCTCTCTAATGGAGTGTCGCTTGTTTAAGTAGCTATATTCCTTCTCCCTGGTCTAAAATTGAGAAAAGGAACTCCGCCTCCTGTGACGTGAATCCTTCTAGCCAATAACTTGACAATTTCCTCATCATAGATTTGCCTCTGATTGGTTTGACATGTCGTGACGTAATTTCATCTAGGACCAACTCCAACCTAGGACATATTTGTTAACACTAATACTACTCTGCTCCGAACCTTGGTATTTTTCCCATCTCAAGTCCCCTCCGTGACTCTCCACAGACCGGCAACCCATATCTTTCCACAAAGCAATATTTAATTTTGAAAAGAACATTTCATCCCCCTACGTTCTAACAATAACACTTTATTGTAATTTGTCTGTCACATGTTACTCGCACGACTTTCATTCCGAACCCCAAAGCATCTTATGCGCAGTGGTTCCCTACTGCCTTTTTCTGCTCGGTGTCACTAATTTTTAATTGTTTAAATACGTGCCACGCGACTCGATAGCCATCTCCTGATCTTTCTCATTTCTTTGCTTTCAAGTTTCAGACTTTCACCCTCGTCGTTCGTCAGCCCTGCTAATGAGACTTTTCTTATGGGATCTCACCACTTTTATTTTTTGGTAGACGAATCTCCACACAATTCGTCACATTCAATTTATCTGTCACTGAGACTAGTCCAAACCTTCCTCCCGACTTTCTAAAATGCACTATACCATCTGCCCCTTCCATTTAAATCTGACAGCGTGTCTAGTCAATTATTTTCACAGCTACTTATTTTTCTTTTCTTATGCTTCAACCCCCGCAAAAATAATTACGCAGCATGTCGGGACATCTGCCAGTAATTTTACGACTCATTCAGCGGAGCCCGAGCACACGCCCCAGTAGAACCCGTCTCACCACTCCATTTTCTCTCTCTCTCAAAAGCAATCCCTTCACTTCGACCCTCCTCAACTGCGCCTTCTCGAAGGCAAAATTACGAGCTTCTTCTCACATATTAAATATTGTCCTTAATAATTTCCCAACACATTTATAATAAATGTAATAAAATAATTATTTATTACTATATATATAATTAAATAATCTAATTCATAATATTACCCACTATTAATTAATAATGAGTGAAATAAATTAATTCATGAGGCCAAATGGTCTTGCTCATAATTACCATCATGTTTATGGTGATCAAACCCCACATTTGGAAATACTATTGTTAGATAATTGGAATAGTATAGTGAGAAACTCTACCCTTAATTAATAAATTATGAAGGAAATTAATGACGGACGGGGTTTGTGCCCGTTTATTAAAAGAAAACACATACATTGGGTACTAAACACACGCAGCGTCAATAAAACAGGCTTTAATAATTACTAAAAACTAAACATTACTAAAAATTACTGAAAACTAGCATCAGTATTCTACACGTACTCACACAATCCCATGATTAATCTCCTAAAATTCACGCGCTTTATGTTACAAGGTTTCTCACAGTGATGTGGGTTCATTAATAAGTTCCCAACACATCTTCATCCTATAATTACGTTATACATTTATTATTAATCAAACAAAGCTAATTTGTCCTGGTTGAATAAGGAAACATTACTGTCTTTTATGTAAAGTTCGTCGTAATGAAGCACACGCTTATTCTCGTCCAATGACGCACTGCTTGCATCTACCTAGAACTGGACGCAGCCAGCTATGTTGATTTACCTTAATTACAGACTTGGTTTAAGAGGTTGAGTTGCCTTATGCCAAACTGTGTGGTCGCTTCAGGATGTAATCGGGATCGATGACCTCTACACTGCTTCTGCCGCTACCACCGCTTCACCTCCCAACTGAATGGAGACAGCCACCTTTCGAAAACCCATTCACGGTTGCCACCAGTCTCCTCGCAGAAGTCCTGTGGCCTAATTACAGTTCATGGCCATACTCCCGATTCTCCAACTTCCTGATCGCGAACTGAACGCTCTTTCCAGACATGATTAATTATTGAATTAATAACTCACTAGCCATCTAACGCGATGCTGAGTTGCTCGTTATTAAATGTAAAACATCACAAAATCAAAAGTTTATAGATTCCAAAAATTAAACTCAATCACTAAACAAATGAATGAAGAAGATCGCACTCGTAAGTGATCAAAACCGAAGTGCCAGCTCACTTAACCGTAAGATCTGGAACTGTCCGTAAATACATCTCTGTAACTAAGTACGTCTCTAAGTGTCGATCTCGAAGTAAGTAAGTTACTCCGTCTATTGTCGTGAGTAAGTAACTATCTGAACTCTCAGTCAGTAGCTGATAATAATGAATCTGTGTCCAAGCGCTTCTGCGCACCTAATTATATATCCACTATCCCTTCTTTTCCTCAGAATTTTGAAGAGATGGTCACGCCCATCTCCACGTCACGTGGTTTTATGAGCCAATAATTTTGTTCTGAGTACTCCACATCGAGTCACTTCGATTGGCAGGTTAGTGACGTATGTTGAGTTCTCGACGAATCACACTGTCCTATTTAACAACAACATTCGTCGCTTTCCATCGACGTCACGCCGTGACCACGTGGACCCCCACCCCTTTACGGATGGATCCTCGCGTCTCGAGAGTGCGCCCCGGGTTGTCTATTGTTCATGGTTCTTACGCCGCATGTCCCATTGTCGAGTGACAGTTGGTCGGCCGATAAAAGAACTCCTAGTTCTACAAGTTTTAACATGCGCTCATGTCCCTAGTGACTAGCACGCTCCGGCGGGGCCCTCTTTTGTTAACTAACTGCGTCGTCAGAAGCTTCTCGCCACTTGGTTGTGCGTCGCGCCGACTCGCTTTGATCTAAAGGGTCCTTAGTCTTTTTGACTTCCGATTTTTATGGTTCAGTTTTGCAGTTCTGAGTTCCGCCTCGCAGTGTCCCAAAAACCTCTCCCTTGAAACTCAACATTTCTTCACCCACGCCCTTTGTTAAATCTTTACAAAGTGACCCATGGTTAATTTTGACTTATTTCCTATTATATTTGTCACGCGTCTGTCTTTAGGTTCTACGCGGACTACTGCACGTAACCGTCTCCCTCGAAATAGATTTTTATTATGTTATTCACAGCCTTTCGAAAAGTGTTGGTCTTTCTATTTTCAAAGGCGGCTACCGCGCTCTTTCGTCGGCGGGTAGGCCTGCTCCGACGCTCAGCCACCCTCACTTTCTCAACGGTCTGTTTTTTAAATGTTTGGCCCTTATGTAATGGCCCTTAACCAAATTACAGGCGTTGCGCATATCAGCCTATATACCTCTGTGTTTCACTCTTTGTGACTGGACACAGCAACATGATGTCTTCGGTTCTAGTATTTTTGCATCTTACAGTGGAAATAATTTTCGGTTAGTCTTGAATCAAGTGTTCGTATTCCATTCGGTCATTTCTTTCGCATTTACCAAAATTTCAGATTTGTTTCGAATAAATCTCAACAAATAGATTAATTCCTCTTCAATTTCATCGAGATCTACTCCAATGGTATTTGAAATTTTGATGACATTCATACTCTTATGATATTTGCATGTATTAATTTGAGAAATCGTATTTTGTGGAAAATTCTAGTTGATTGTCATGATATTTTTTTCAGGTTGAAGAATTTTACAAATTTCATCAAAATGACTTGGGAACTTCTGTTAATGCCTTTAAGCACCACATAGAAATTGCTAGACGAAGTATTGAGGTGGTATATAATCAGATACCTGAATTCGAAGAAGCATTAAATGAATACTTGAAACAGGTTTAATGTAAGCAACACTATGGTAAGAAATACTTCCATGCCTTATTGTCCCATATATTTAACAAGTATTTTTATAAGAATTATTTGTACAATTTCTTGAACAACATTAAGAAAATACAAACTCATCAGCACAACACCTTCTTATGTTTTTTCTACCACCATTTATAATATAAAAATTCGTTAAGTTGAAATATATCTTACAGAAGAATGCTACTTGTAAAGAAGTTTGCTACTTTAATGTGTATTCTGGTTTAATGTGATTAATAATATTATTCTGGTTTCTGATTCCTCTTCAGGGATAAAGACCAGTTAATTTAAGTGCAAATAAAATAAATGTAAACAACTTTTAAACCCAGATTTTATATAATAATTGATTAAAAAACAAAATTATAAAATTTTAAAACCTTGATGCGTCAGGTCAGAATTACTACAAAACTTAAAAATTTCTGAAAAAAGTTCAACTCAAGCTTTTGAAATTTTCGGATTATCTTTTTATTAACTTTTCTTAATATTTTTGATTTTCAATTTTAAACAACAATTTCTTTTACATTTTAGTACGGAATCTTTTAAATAAAAGGTCGTTTAAAAAGTATTTTTACTTTTATTTTATACCTTTTAGAATTACAATTTAATTATTTTCTTGTCAAGCGAGTACAGACTCGACTGTCATACCATTTGTCATTATTTTACACGTCACCTCATTCCTACCTCGTCCCAAGGGGTACCAGAGTTGTTTTATCCCCACAGTGCTTGTTGTCAGATAGTGAGTCATCTGTGTAGCAAGTTTGGTTGAAAGTATTGTGACATTCTAGAGTTATGGTGGGCACATACATATCCCCATTTCATACAGTGGCACCAAATTCATCTTACATATCACACATATATGCAAAATATTAGCTCGATAGGATACTTGGAAGTGACCGAAAAATTAATTACCAATTTTGAAACGTAAATACATGTATATGCCCATTTCGCCCCCTTACGGATAGATTTTCGTAAACTGGTACGATATTCGACCTATTTTCATGCAAACCATACATATCTGTAAAATGTCAGCTCGTTTGGATACTTGGAGATGGCCGAAAAATCAATTACCAATTTTGAAACGTAAATACATACTGTAACAAAATTAAATAATAACTCGAGAAAATAATAGGTTGAACATTAAATGCCTTTCGAAAGTGACATGTACAAAAATAAAAGGGTTAGGTTACGTCACAAGGTCAAGGGTTCATTCGTTGTTTGGCGAGAAAACATAAAAAAGAAAACACGTGTTCCAAAACAATTAATATAATTCAGCATCGAACATTACACATTGTACACTACACTCCTTACACAAAATGAACCCATTAACATTATACAAAACACTAAAATGAAATCAGTTTCGCTCAAAAGAACACATACAGTTTTCACAAAGAGGAGCTTAGACTGAAGGTCACATTAGCTTCCTCCATACAACTAATAGATCAATAACAAAGTACTCAAGCTAGCACATTAACTGCTGAAGGTTTTTATTTAGTAAATTGTGATACAAGTGTCGTAAGTAAAATAGTTGAAGACTGTCAAACTTCCCTGATAACATGATACATCTTCACAAAACACATGATTTTATTTCATCAATTATAAACCTTCGAATCGAGAATGAAGGTCAAGTTTGTCAGAAATTTAGATGGCTTATGCTACAACATTAGTTGTTGCGTGTGTGCATTCTCGCACGCCGACACTCCCCAAAGCACGTACGTTCACCACTTCAGATAAAACTTCAATCATACCTTATAAATGGACCCATCACAGGAGGTCGGTCGGATCGGAAGCGGAAGCGTATATCGCTATCAGCAGGATTGTGGCCCAAGCAGCATTTCAGGTGATGTTCGACTCCACGTGTTACGTTACGAGTACAACGTCGCGTAGGCCTGTCTATTAATGGAATGGGAGTTCATTGGCCACCCGTTACGATATTGTAACATAATCGCGATCCCAGTAAATGTGCTTGAGGTTCAGATGACACCATCCGCACGACCTATCACCGAGTGTATCACTAACGGTCGACTAAAATTTACTAAATCATTGAATTGTCCTTCAACTATGATTCGACCATGTCACTGTATCCATCGTTCTCCAAAACCTAAAGTCTCTCAAGTGACAACTTCACAAATGTCTAATCTCGAAGTCACGAGTTTACAACATTATGTCTCGGTGAGTAAGTGATCTGAGGCTTTGATTAAATCATAAGTTTGTATTTTTTAAATTTATTTCGGCCGTAGTAACTTAGACCGCCTTATCTACCAACAGTCACAACACTCTTATACAAATATTAATTTTACATTTATAAATATTATGTATCAATATAAATGAACTCAAAAACAAATTTTCATTCTTCCAAAATTGTCCTTAATAGTAAATTTATGGACAAAAAAGCAGAACAAACTACATATGACCACGTGGAAGTCAATAAAGTAATTTATCAGCATTCCCGTCTCTGCCTTGTGGTGGCGAGCGCAAATGTGCTACCTATTCTTCCCTTCTCTTCTTTTCCCAAATTCTTCAATAGTTTATTTTCTTTTCCCATATTGTTCTTTTCAACAACTCTCGTCATACTCTTGTTTTAGAATGTCACGTATCTCCCCTATTTCTGAAACGTAAATTTTGAATTTCTTGTATAATTCTCTATTCGTGACAAATTCCGATTTATTATACAAATTATAATGCCCCATATTCTCTAAACCTGATAAAAACCGCCCTCGTTCCTTTCTATACAAAATACTTTCCCATAATATATGTTTTGCTGTCTCATCTTCTTCCTAACAAATACACTTAGCATCCTCTCGTAAATTTCTCTTTTTCAGGTATTCATTAAAATGGACATGTGCTGATTGGAATTGTATTATTTACGGATTCAAAGTAAACATTTTTATTTCCTTGTATCCAAAATTATGATATAGAATCATACATGATGCTTTCATCCCACCTTGTCTGCCAGGATTGATGCAAATACTCAGTTATCCGTTGTCGTGATACCCTTGTTCCTTTTTCTATCATTTCGCCATTAATCACCACTGCACCATCTGTTTCCAATATTTGCCGGTACTTCAAGTTCATAACCTTCAACGGCATCACCCCATGTGAAACTTCTAATGCTTCTGATGAAATTGTATTATATCTTCTTCCTAACCGCAAGAGGCATATCCTCTGTGCCCTCCGTAACTTTTGCTCTTCATAGGCAATAGTTATTCTATGTCCCCATGCTATTGCACCATATGTTAGTATGTTAGTAGTCACGTTATTGAAGTAAATAGTAAATTTTAATTGAAAATATAATATGTTTTAAAGTGACTTGAGGAAAGAAATAACCACACATTGAGGGTTTTTTGGGAAACAAAAAAAATTGCATTAAAATAATGAAGTTAGGTCTGGTGGAGCACTATCTAACCTATTTTGAAATATTGCAGTTAGTAGCTACCTAATTGTTACCACAACGTGTTACCACAACAGTGTAGTGAAGAGTCGAGTGCGCCCAGTGGCAACTAGATGGCGGTGGCGGACACATGAGTACGTAAGTGGAAGAGGCAACTCGAGGACGCGTCATGTTGACGGCGCATCGGAAGAAAGCTGACGGCGTGAAACCATTTGAAGCACCGGACGGGATCGTGTTTGATAGATCGACTGATGATGCTGGCGATTTGATTTTTGAAAGTGTTTCTCTTTGCGTGTGGAATTATGCCTACATACCCAATAAAGTGTCATTAGAATTAATCGTTTTTTCGTTATTTGTAAATAAAAAATACTAATAAATGTGTTGAGACGAAGTGGAATACAAGACTACCTGAATACAATAATGTCGCTACCTAAAAAAGACAGCATCTCCTACTATTCCCTAATGATCTCACTTCATACCAATTTTAATTAAATTAATTTTGTCATAAAGTAAATTTAATGACTATATAATGGTAATCTTGAAAATAAGACGACCCTATTACCTTCATTGGAGTCAGCGTGACTCAGTGGGTAGGGTGCTGAGTCACTGGCTGGATGGTCGTGTACCATACCTGACGGGGTGAGAATTTTTCATCACACCCCAACATCCAGACTGACTCCCAGGTCGACTCATGAGTACCGGGGCTATCTTGGGGTCAAACCGGCCAGAGAGAGATGCTGGCCCCATCTTCTCCTCCTCCTCCTAGTGCCGAGGCCAAGAAATTGAGGAGCTCTACCCTCAGCTAAAGCCGACAATAGAGATAGTCGTACAATACGGGCACAAAGAACACGCGCTGGAAGCGCGAGCCATACTATACAGGTAATATTAGTATTGTAATAAATAATTATTTTCAGTATTTTTCGTAAAGTCTTGTAAGAAATAGAAGAGGTCTTATTGTCGCTGGTCCATACGGACGCGTAGTTTCGACGAGTTCGGGAAAAAGGTCTGGTTTCTGTCGAAATACAAGAAAAGGAAGGTGGATGGAGGAGGCGACCCCCACTTGAGCACGCGCCCAGACACTTAGTTCTGTCAATGACGTCTGGCATGTGTAAGAATTTAGAAAGTTTGCGGTGACGGAGGAAGGGGCAGCTGCCTAGCGAATTGAAAGGTCTTTGGAGACCGAATTCAGTAATTCAGCTAGGGTATTTTGTCTGTCGGAAGAGCAAACAATGCAAGTTTAAGCAATTAGCGCAGGGAAAAATTGAGGTCAGTTAGAATTTAGCAAGTACAGCAATGTCAAGAACTAAAATGCAGGCGAAGTTCAGATTACAAATCAAAAATCAAATCCAAGAACATAATAAATAGTAGTAGGACTAGAAAACCAATTCCTTATCTAAAAATCCTTCTCCTAAATTGATAATGGCTCAGAAAATGTATTTATTGTTGAATGTTGTTCTGTCAATGCAGTTTTGCGGTATTGTGTCTCTGTACTTTTTCGAGTTTTTTTAATTCAAAAAACACGTAAGTTTTATATACTAAAACGAAATGAATCTTCCGATGTCCTGGGAAAATAAAAGGGTCGAAAGCATTATGGATTGGGGACATACAGTAGGTTGGAAGCAGAGAGATCAGGGGAATCGAGTACGTATGAGGAAAAAGCACTACCGAAGGAAACTGGGTTACCGATGGCTGGTTTTGGGAACAGTGTGTTATTAATACCGAATTTTTCAGGGGATGATGTAAGTATAGGAACATTTTCGGATTGGGTCAGAATAATTAGTCTCTTCAATGCGTGGAGTAAAAAGCAAACACTAGCAGCCGCTAGGTTGAGATTGAGTGGATCAGCAGCGACATTTCTGAAATTCAACCCACATCTATGGGACGGTTATGAAGATTTCGGAATGAAAATCAGATTTTTACCAAAAACTTCAAGAATTGCGTTGGAGAAATTATTTTCCAGTTGTAATGAACGGCAAAATGAACGAGTAATAAAATTTGAGACGCGTTTGAGAGGAAATCTGTAGGAAATTATTATTTTCCTACGATAACTTAGACAAACAATCTACGGAGGAACTGTTCGAGGAACGATTACTGGCTCAATTTCTGTCAACATTAAAAGCAGAATTAGGTCTTTTTGTGACAGTCAGGGACCCGAAAAGCATGGTGCAGGCGGAAGCATTTGCGATAGCAGAGGAACAAGTCGTGAAAAGCTATTCGGCATACGGCTTGCAGACGATCTCTGAAGAGGTCGTACAGTCAGCGGATAGACCACCACGCCTTTGCCACGCGACGTCGGCAAAATGCCAGCGAGGAGCAAAAATTGCGGGTTAGTAGGTCACTTTGCGAATAGTGCGGAACGAGGCGACAAAATTGTGTTATTAGTGGGAAACAGCATGGGATTCAGGAATGCCGATTTAAAATGTGCATGCTTTGCGGCGAACCTGGGGATTTACATCTATGTTGTCAAAAAACGGGCAGTCACCGGCTGCGCTGCAGGACCTTCAAAATTTTAGCAGTCCAGCCGGATTTAGGCTTAACATTAGAAGTAAAAATATGGGGAAAGAATTTTCAGTTTTTAGTAGATACTGGCGCAGCAGTGACTATCCTAAGCGCCAGGAAATTTCCGTTAGGTATTCTTTCACTAGAACAATACGGAGAGAAGGTACCTAGTGCGTCTGGCCATTCGTTAAAATTTTTTGGACAGACTTTATTGGAGTTAGAAATTGGAAGAAAGAAGTATGAACACGACATACTAGTAATGGAATAGTATGTCGTGTTCATAGTAGTAATGGAACTAGGGTCAAGCCATTATGATGGAATAATCGGATTAGATTATTTAGGAAATTTAACAGTTTTATTTGTCCGAGGAGTAAGACGATTGTTTTATCAGAAGGGCATACAGTACCATTGTTTTCTTTGGAAACAAATAATGATTTAAATGTAGTGTGCAGTAACGGGTAAGTTGAGAATATCATGTATGAACATGATGAAAATGTAGATTTAATAGGAGAGTTAGATGTAGAAGTTGCGGAAAAATTGCAGTCTTCATTAACATTTACAAGTGATATTTCAGGGAATAAAGAGCGAGATGTACAGCATAGTAGTTGGGAAGTATTAAATGGTGAGAGTAGGCAGGAAGTGGAGAAATTGAAAGAACCAATTCTACCGCAAGTAGTGAAGTATTTTGTAGAGAATAACGTGCAAATGTTAGTGACGACCGTTTAATAAGTACGAAGAAGTGTGTGAAATGAACAATTCTGGAAATTTGGGAGTAAGAATAAATGGGTTCCAGGCTTCGGAAAAATGTTGGCTGGTAAAGCTGGGGAACACAGTTGATGCTGAAAGGCCAGGGATGCGTACAGATGTTGAGCCTGCCAGGTAGGTATACAAAGTACGAATAGGGTCCGGGGAACAGATCAGGTTGTTCAGAGCATAGAAGCTGGAGCAGTTATAAGTTGTGAAAAAGATTATGTTGAGTATAGTTACCCGAGAGGACTTATGTATGAATGAACCTGAATTTCCAAATGAGTAAGAACAAGTGAAACAAAGCCAGAGAAGCTTTGATGAAACAGTGGTCAGCGAACAATTCATTAAAGTAGAAAGTCAAAATATAGTTGTGATTTCGGAAAAAAGCTCGTGTTATAAAGAAAACGAGGAAATGGAACAATGTAAGTCAGTAGGTTAGCTGAAAGACTAATAATGGCGCCAAAGTCGTTGAAAATAGTTCGGGTAAAGATAGACGAGGCAGAAGGTGTAGAGGTATTTGTAAAAGAAACTCAAGCAGATAATATAGTTCCAAGTTTGTGCGTAGTAGACGCCGGAAGAACAATTCCCATAGTGTGTGTGAATATGTCACACAAAGAAAAAGAAGTAGGAAATAAGCTAGGAATAAATTACGAAGTAGTGGAAATGGAACAAAATACTGAAGTTTGGACGTGTGAGCGAGAACCATGCACTTGGCCCGACCAGGGAAATTTTTGGAACAATTTAAATTGAAAAGGATCCCTTTGCATATGAAGAGAAAGATGTATAAGTTGTTGGAAGAATTTTCAGATATTTTCGTGTGGGGAAAAATAAATTAGGATGTACGAATATAGTGACTCACACCATCAGTATAAGTGTGGACAAGACAATAAAGAAAAAACGTTCCGAGTACCACATGCTCAACGCCCCGAGTTGGAAGTATCCATACAAGAAATGTTGGATCAAGGTATAATATCACAGACAGTCCACGGGCCTCGCCGATAATTTAGGTAAGGAGAAACAAGACCGGACGAGCCGATAAAATACAGGCCGTGTATAGATTTCAGAGCGTTTAACAGCGTCACCAAAAAAGAAGTCTTTCCCTTGCCAAATATGGATGAAGCCTTCGACCAGTTGGGATAAGCAAAAGATTTTTCATCACTAGATCGGTGTACCGGGTATTAGCAGGTGGGAATAGAAGAACAATGCAAACCTTTTACGGCATTTTCTACTCCTACCGGTCATAATCAGTGTAGATGTAGATTGGCTTTCGGCTTGTGTAATGGTCCAGCAATGAGACTTATGTCGATTGTGATGAAGGGAATGATAAACAAAGGGTGCATAATATATTTAGACGATATACTTCAATATGATGGAAGTATAGAAGACCATCTAGAGGGACTCCGAGAAATGTTTGTGAGATTACGAAAGGGAAAATTAAAGTGTCAATTTTTTCAAGAAGAGGTAAATTTTTTCGGACATTCCTTATCTCAAGCAGACTTGAGTCCGGAAGAGGGAAAGGTTGAGGCAATACGGGAATTTCCCAATCCGAGGAACGTCAAAGAAGTTCAGTCCTTTTTAGGGTTAGCAGGGTTCTATAGGAAATTTATTCAAAATTTTTCAGGAATAGCAAATTGTCTTTCGGACCTTACTAAGAAAGCATCTAAATTCACAAGGCAGACTCAGCATCAAGAGGTTTTTGAGTTACTAAAAAAGGCGCTAACTCATTATCCGGTTCTGAGGTTTCCGGATTTTTTCAGACCGTTCGTATTAACGACGGATGCGTCACCAGTGGGCATTAGTGGCATACTTTCGCAGCATCTCGACGACGGCGAGCATTTAATCGCTTGCGCGAGCAAAAAACTGTCGTTGCAGCAAAGTAAGTTCAGTGTCACTGAGTTGGAATGTCTTGCAGTCATAGAAATGATCAGGAAGTTCCGTGTGTATTTGCTAGGTCGAGCATTTATATTATTTACAGATCATAAGGCATTAAAATGGCTTCTGACGCAATCAGAACCAAACCCGAAATTGGCCAGGTGGGTGATGGAGCTATCGGAATATACATTTTCGTTGCAATATCGGCCTGAGGTGAAAATTTTACATGCGGACGCACTTTTCCGAATGCACAATGGTGTATGGGCAATTTTTGGGGATGAGAAGGAATTTGAGCCGGTTTGGGATACGAAACGAATAAAAATAGGATAACGAAACTGTCCAAATTTAAAGAAAGAATTTCAATTTGCAGTAGAGAAAAAGGCAGGATATTTTCAAAATGAACTGGGAGTAATGTGTAGAATGCACATACCTTCTCCAGGAGCGGTCATATCGATATGCGCACCTTTGGCAATGAGACGACATATTTTAGAATGATGCCATGATAACCCGTTGGCGGGACACAGGGGTTTTGCAACAACATTAGAAGTGGTACGGCGATATTTCAATTGGCTAGGTCTCATGGACACATAAGTTGGTACGTAAGAAATTGTTTGATATGTAGAGCGCGAAACGCAGTAAAGAAACCTCCCCCAGTACGAGAGGCGTCGAGGGCAGCATAACCTTCTGAGAAGGTGTCCCTCGATATAGTGGGACCACTCACTTCTTCGGAACGCGGGAAGAAATATATCCTAACTTGTCACGATCATTTTACGCGTTATCCTGAGACAATCGCAATACCGGACTAGTCGACAGAAACAGTGGCCCCGGCGTTTGTAGAACAGGTGACGTGTCGCCACGGCGTACCGGAGTAACTTCTCACAGACAGAGGAACAAATTTCACGTCGACACTGATGAAGGAAATTTGCGGGATTTTAGGAGTGAAACAAATATTCACGTCAGCGTACAACCCGGCGGCGAATGAGAAGCTGGAAAGAGCCCACCAGTCCTTCGCTCCGTGATATTATGCTACGTGAATCAAGACCACCGTGATTGGGATAGCCATCTCCAGTTCGCGTTGTTCGTGTATTAGAATGCAAGGAATAGAATAACACAGTATAGTCCAGCCTCATTAGTATACGGACGGGAGCTAGCGCTGTCATGGGACGCAGTGCTACCGATCAGGGTAAAGCAATATAACGCTCAACAATCTTATGCAGATGTTTTAATAAAGAATTTACAGACAGCCCAGAATGAAGCTCGGAGGTACAATCTAGTAAATTCACAATTCGAGATAGATAAATAAATATAGGGTACTCACTCCTATTCACGAAGGACAATGGGCGTTGTTGAAGAATTTCAGAATGTTACCAGAACATACAAGGAAGTTCGCTCCACGATGGGAGGGGCCTTATATTGTACAAACACTAGTCACATTTTTAATCGAACACTTACACTCGGGACGCACAGTGTGCGCCCACCACAGAAACGTGTTAGTTCTACTTCAGGAAGCGAAGGAGCAATCGTTTAGAGCGGTGTTGACAGAAACGGCGCGTACGTCACGGGGAAAGTGTGTGGGTCCGGAGCCAGAGGAGGTTGTAGGTCTCCCTACAACCTTCGGCCAATGCTAGGAAGTACACGTGCTAAATAGTATGTACAGGGGAGAGGAACGCGAAGTCCAGGTGGATTTCGATATTTGGGACGAGCCGGACCTCTCCAGGAAGCCGCGGACGCCAGGATGCAGCCCGCAGTACTCATGTGTCGGAAGGGTGGAGGAGGCGCACGGCGAACTGAAGGGGAGGGACAACTCGTTTCCTGAGCCTTCGCCTGCCGAGCGGCAGGATGCAGAACCACACAACGCCGAGCCAGAGCGGGTAGCGTCACGAAGGGGCTGGGAGTTCGGGGTAGAGTTGCCTGAACTCGCGCCAGGAGAATACAGGAGATTCAGGGCGAAGCAGAGGGTGAAGGAGAGGCAGCAGCGAAGAAGAAGCGTAAAGAAGAAGGGAAGTTGTAATGAGTTGTAAGGAAAACATTGTGTGTCTTACAGGTGGAAGCGAAGGCAGCCACTAAAGAAGGAACTATTGTGGGTAGTATGGTTGACATGTGGACTAGTGAACGTGTCATGAATGATGTTTGTGCCGCGGAACACACTGATAGTGTTGTGTGCCGTGTGGTGGGTCAGCATTGACTTGCACTTGCCTGAGGCGGAAGGAGCGCTGGAGCAGGATACTGACCAAACAAATAGATTTTTTGGACAGATTGAAGAACTCTTCAAGAATACGAGTGTAACGGCATGGACTTCAGTATTGCAGAAGTACAACAATACAATCAAGTGGGAACTAGGGAGTTTGTAGGAACAAGAAGACGTCTTGAAAATGAGTTCACGGGGTAAAAGAGGGTTGCTAAATGTCCTGGGAAAGGGGTTGCATTATCCAGCTGGAACTGCGACGGACGAGAAGAATCAAAATTTACAATAGCTAATTTCTCATGTGCAGGAGGACACGCGGGTGGCACTTGACGCCCGTGTTACATTTTTATTCAATGTTTCGGCAACTCTGGGGAGACATGACCAAATGCTCTCAACTACGGTGGAAATACTGAATGCCCCACATGAAACAATAAGAGGAGATCATAGGGTTCTCGGGGAACTAGTATCACTCTACCAAGAAGTAGATGTACTGAGCGGCAGAATTCAAAGGCGTTAAACTGCACTGATGCAGCATTTGGAAACAATAAGGCTGGTTTTGCCGGGGGTGCAGGCCAAGCTAGCTATAGCAGGGAAATTTTCTCCAACTATTCTTCAACCTGATCCTTTTTCTGTCTTGACTAACGCGTCAAAAACGCTAACGGACGGCCTGGAGTTCTTGGACTCAGGAGCAGGTTGTTGCGGACGGTCTACGAAGCATCGCGGGTGCGCGTGCTGAGTAGTACCCGAGGCACAACCGTATTGGTTAGCTACACACAGATACACCAGTATTGCAGTGTCAGTGTAGCAAAGACTCCATACGAACTGTTCGCATCAGGTGAGACACCGAGAAAGTGGTACTATGCGGTCAGCGAGGACACCTGGATGAATGATTCATGTAGAGGTCATCAGACTATAATTAAATTACATCGAGAGGGGAGTTTTTTGCTTCCACGCATTCACCCTTCCAAAAATTACCTCCCATTTTTGATATTTTAAACTTTTCAATGCCATCTGTAGATCCGACAGTGCAATCCTGGACCCTAGGAATTGACATCTCTGAGTTGAAATTAGGGAAGAAAGTAAGTGAGTTTCTAGAGGTATTGAAAAATCAGAACACTCATATCGTACCGGCCGTTCCTATAGAGGACGTAAAAAGACATTGAACACTGTGGCAAGCATGCCAAGACAGTACAGTACAATTAGGAATAGTGTCGTGTATATAATTTTAGGATTAATGGGACTAGGAATTATAGAGCGTAGAGCAATACGATGTAAGAAAAGGAAAATGGGAAAACAGGAAATAGGGCCAGTGTCAGCAATAAACATGGTACCGACGCAGACCTCCGTCCTATTATTTCCCCGTTTGTAAAATTATTGTACATAAACACAAAATTTTTATTGTTGTTATTTTGTTAATAATGGATATGTTACCTTGTTGTATAGATTTTGTGTTAGATATAAAATCGCAGGCGAAAGGATATAAACAAATTGTAAATAATAAAGTTGCGGCAAGTCAAGGAGTGATATGTAGTAGTCTGTGTTATAGTTTTTAGTGCGCATTGCGACAAGATTATAAACTTATGTAAACAAAAATATATGAGGGCTATGCATGGGTATCGTCAACAACGAGGGATTCCCCTTTTTTTGGGTAGACGGGGAGATGTCGTGACGCTACCCACAGGTAGCCAGCATATTGCATTGGGGTCTGGCGTCCTAGAGACAGAGACTAGGTTACTGAGTCATGACGTCGTAGTATGTTTTCGACCCTTTTATTTTCCCAGGACATCGGAAGATTCATTTCGTTTTAGTATATAAAACTTACGTGTTTTTTGAATTAAAAAAACTCGAAAAAGTACAGAGACACAATACCGCAAAACTGCATTGACAGAACAACATTCAACAATAAATACATTTTCTGAGCCATTATCAATTTAGGAGAAGGATTTTTAGATAAGGAATTGGTTTTCTAGTCCTACTACTATTTATTATGTTCTTGGTTTTGATTTTTGATTTGTAATCTGAACTTCACCTGCATTTTAGTTCTTGACATTGCTGTACTTGCTAAATTCTAACTGACCTCAATTTTTCCCTGCGCTAATTGCTTAAACTTGCATTGTTTGNTATATATATATATATATATATATATATATATATATATATATATATATATATATATATATATATATATATATATATATATATATATATATATATGGGCGTTGCATGTACTGCTATGGGCGTTGCAATCCTGCGACATCTCAGAAACGCACCCTCCCTAGCCCAGACGGTCCGACATCGGTCGACCTGAATCAGCCTCGTAGGATCTCAGCGACCGCCGGCCCAGCAGCTGACTATAGATATACAGCGACGACCACTATGGACCACGTGATCTCTCTCTCTGGCGCTCAACCCCACTACTATCCCATGTGAGTATTAAAACTATTTATACACATCATGAGCTTCTCTGGAACTGACCCCCCAACTCCGACCACCCCCTCACCCTTCCCCCTTTGTCGTGACCAACCTCATAGCTCGGATCGGCCAACCTAAAACGAGCTGCGAGCGAGGACTCACGACAGTATGAACCTTCGTTTATATATTTTGGTCCCCACCTTTCCTACTGAACTCAGCCCATCTTCTGCGTCACCCACTCACTTTAACCAATCATCCGCAAATAGTGTCTTACATGATCTCCCACGAATGGTTAAAATTTGATGACGTTGGCTCTATCAGCCAATCACTGGTCGTCTTTTTATCATGTGACGCCTAGACTCGTGATGTGTTTTTTTCAAAAGTTGTCTCTTCAATCTCCATACATTGAGGTCACCCTTTTAACCAAAAACCTTTCAATTCGGTAGACAGCTGCCCCTTCCTCCGTCATGCAAACTTTCTAAATTCTTACACATGCCAGACGTCATTGACAGAAATAAGTGTCTGGGCGCGTGCTCAAGTGGGGGTCGCCTCCTACATTCACCTTCCTTTTCTTGTATTTCGACAGAAACCAGACCTTTTTTCCTAACTCGTCGTAACTTCGCGTCCGTATGGACCAGCGATAATAAGACTTCTTCTATTTCTTACAAGACTTTTCAAAAAATACTGAAAATAATTATTTGTTACAATACTAATATTACCTGTATAGTATGGCTCGCGCTTCCAGCGCGTGTTCTTTGTGCCCGTATTGTACGACTATCTCTATCGCCGGCGTTAGCGATTGTGCCCTTTGTAACGTATGTAGAAGGGCCCTCAAGGAAAAAACTTTTATTTACTTGTTAATTATTGGATAGCGATGACCTATCACCTATGGCAGCGTTGTCTAACTAGCGGCCCGCGAACCTTTTTTTGCGGCGCGCGAATTCTAGTGCATTTTACGCAAAATATGTCATCAAACATTGGGGGTTACAATTTGTTAATATCAGTCTATGCTGTGAGAAATGATATTTGACGTGACATGTCCCGTGAAAGATAATAGAAAATTTTGTTAGGAATTACCCCGTCATATTATAATAAGAAAACAATTTATTATCGATGAATATTGAAAATACATTTTAGATAAAGTAATCTATTATTTAATTTTTCCAACTTCAAATAATGTAAATTTGTTCCTCGTTTGTTACAAATATCGCTTAACAAACAAATATGTCTCTGTGGTAAAGCGAGCAGCGTGTCGACAGCGGTCTCCGCAGAGGATAAACTCAGCGGAGTAACTGTATGTAACGAACAAAATCAAGAGCTCGCGAGGGAATCGCAGGACGATGGCCCTAGAGCGTGTCCTAATGTAACACTACTTCATAGCTTGGGGTCTAGAGGATGCTCGGTTATAACTCCTAGACTTTTTCCATCCTTCATAGCTTGTGGCATTGTGGATGCTCGGATATTTATTCCTAGACTCCACCCATCCTTCATGGCGTGGGGCCTTGTGGATGCACAACTTTGATTCCGACTCCACTCAAAGAGATACTTTCATACGCTACGCTTGTCACCCGTCCACCATATAACGATTGTCCGACGAGAGCTACAACCCTCGCTGCGTACCTGTCACGGTCGCCCCCGCTGCTTGCAGGAATAAACTGAATGATAGCAACAGGAATAAAGCCATGACTATGCATTGCATGCTTCCAAGAAGTATGCCATGTGGGTTGGAAGCTACAGTATGAACCGTTAGCATATCGTACGATAGTGGAATCCATGTAGGGCGATGTACCCATGGAGTGCGATAATAGTGTGTAATGCTAAAGCGAACATACTCGTAATGTATCATTATTTGCAAAGCGTATGCAGCTTGTTCTGTATAGGAAGAAGGGTGTTGAGTTCCTACTTATTACTTGCTATTGTTAATATATGAACAATTTACAGCAGGATTTGTAGATGTTGCGGGTTATTGTGCTGGATATGAAGGAACATGAAATTGAACTTTTCCTAGACACAAACGCGAGAACAAAAATACTGGGGGATAAAAGAACAAAAAACGGGTAAAACTTTTCCAACGATTTATGGCGAGCTGAGGGAGTCAATAGATAATGTGAAACAAGTGAATCGCCTGAAGCATATTGATGTGCACACATGGCAAGTGAAGGATGGGATGCACAATGACCATCAGGCTCTAGAAATAGTAAAAGGGCACAAAGGAAATGAAGGTGGAGAATGGACAGGTTGATAGCATTCAGAGGTACAGACGAATTACCTGGAGTAAATTACATCAGAAGAGACGGAGATATTAGGAGCAATGGAGCAAGACATGGAATGAAGACACAATAGATGATTGGGTAGATGATTTACAGGTACATATATTGCAAGTTTCTACACAATGTATAAAACCACGGGTGAGCAAGAACGGTCGAAAAGTAATGTGGTGGACAAAGGAATTAAGTAAGTTGAAAAAAAATAATTAATGCGATTATATTGCAAAAGGAAAAGATAATACAGCATTTTAAGGATAGTAGGGAGAAATTCCGGACGGCAGTGGTGGAGGCAAAACGAGCTAGTTGGCAGGAATTTGTAAGAAAGGCTTTTGAAAAAGGAACATGGGGATTGCCATATTTAATTGCTGCAGAAAAAATTAAGAGACAGGAAATGTGGAGAACATCATTTTAACAGGGACAATATTCAAGAGGTTACTATGAAATAGGGGAAATGTTTTTGAGCAAAGAATGTGAGTGCGTACGATGGGTGTATAAGGTACTCCAGGAAGGAGAAGTGGAGGTAACGCCGGCAGGAGTAACAGATTGGTGAATTATTAAAAAAATCACCAGGATACGATGGGATAACACATGAAATAGTAAAAGAGACACTGTTCTAAACGAGAAGGTATGTAGCATATATAATATGTATTTGCAGAGTTCATATTTCCCACAGACATGGAAAAAAGTACTGTGAATTTTTTAAGGGCAAGGATAGATCACCTGTAAATTCACAATCCTATAGGCCAATCACATTCCCCACATTGGGGAAGGTGTTTGACAGAATATTAACACAACGGTATTTGCAGACTGCAGGAAATATGAATCAGCGCCAATTTTTTAACTCTCAATTTTTTTCTAATAATCTTCTGCCTATGAAATTTTGGTGTGTTCAAAGGTGTTATACTTATTGTTATAAATAGCAAATTATGTACGAATAAAAATGTTAGACATTTGAGAGTTTATTATTGAGAGGTGGGCTCAGTTAATAGAATTTGATCATTGATACTGTGCCAAATCGGTTATTTGGTCGTAATTTATTTGAGAAAAGAGAATTTAGATTAAGGCAAACATTGGTTTTTCTATTATTATATTTGAAGTATCGAAAAGACTTTAGTTTGTTGAGGAGAAACACCCTTGCTGGTTTATTGCCAAGGGGGTTCCCATCTTGCCTAGGGGTGGTCCCCAGCACTGACGGGCTCCAGGTAGATTCCCATAAACTTGAGGAGTGTGGGCATTTGAGCTACACTAAGAAAACCCTCCATTACACCTGTCCATGTTAGAATTTACAAATTAACTGACTCCTAGTGGGAGCTTCATGGACTGCTCCAACTAGGGCTACAAATATAGCTATAATTAGTCTAATACTTAACCTAATGCTTGTATTTACTTAAACAACCTTAGCGTGTTACGCAGTTTCTTTTGCAAAGCAATTGTTCCAGGACTGATTTGTGACTTTAGATACGCTAATACACTATCTACAATTAAGAGAGTGCCTATCATTATTTATTGTCCTAGAGCACTCGCGCACTTACAGAATCCAGTACTTTGTCAATCACTCCTAGGACCAACCAGGCAATAATGGAGAGTATAAAAATTGCAATCATAATTATATACAGAACCCACAACACTTTCTGTTTTACGACACCGAAACTTGTCACACAATTCAACTAGCATAGTTACGTGCAGCTCCACGGGAAAGCGAGAGAATAGAAAGGGGGAGAACGAGAAAAGCGCTGGTGGTGAAGGACTTAACAATATTAAAGAAAAAGAAATATAAAACAAAACGACGCTTACGGAAAGAGAAGAAGAAACACGAAGAAATAACAAAGGCAGTGGAAGATTATATGAGTGCAAGGATGAATTTAATGGAAGCAATAAGGAAAGCAAAGCGAGAGTTTTGGAGAACCTTCTTAGAAGATTTCTTATCAAAGAGTTGCTGGGGAATACCTTATTTAATAGCAAGCAACAATATAAAAAAGATGATTTGGTATTGTATCAAAAAATTATGAGGGGGGGGGGTGAAATAAGAAAACGTTCGGTGCCAAACGTTACGCCGCTAATTGTAACAAAAAAATTGATAGGAGAGAGCCCCACATTGGAATTGAATACAAGAAAAATATGAAAAAGTACGATGCAACACGTTGAGGCGCCAATTGTAACAAAAATTATGGAGGATACTAAGAAATTACGAGTGTCACTTACCTGGCCCATTCGGCAGGGTTGATCTCAGGGACGAGATGTCCTCTGGCAACAAATTGCAAAGGGTTTGGGTTCGGTCGGTATTTTACGTAAAATGCACATTACTCCTCAAAGGAAACAGCTTTCATAAAACATTGGTATAATTATTATTAAAAACACATGAATACATCAACTCTTCTTACAAAATCCCATTTAAACACTCCCCCAGAAGGTATGCAACTAATACTGCCGTTTACACATGTCAAGCTATCACTGTCTTTACAATCTTATCAACGGAATTGGTCCGTTTCAAAGTTTCTTCGAGCTTATGGTTCATTTGCTGTCATAATAGTTAATTATAGAAGTCCATCTTAAAATGAAGTCTTTGAACAGTCAATGACACTACTACGCCAAGATTCTTAGCGACGCTTTTAACACTGACAGAAGTCATGATCACACATTATTAGTAGAATAAGGTTCCGTTATGGGTCCTTCAAAGTAATTACTTCACCGAGTGTGTGTTTCAGCACCAACCGTCATGGGAAGCAGTAGTTTTCGTAAGGCGAGGTAGCGCAGACTCCACATCGTCTCCACAGCCGTGGCTTCTTACGTACCGGAAGTTCCCCCTCGCGGTCCTTGGATGGTAACGGTGGCCTAGTCAGATCGTAAACTTAATCGAAAGTCGGATATCGATTTAAGTCATCTAACGAAACTTGATGAAAAATTGAGTGCACTTTTTGCCCTCTTTATGATGATCTCGAAAATCTCAGAATATTCAGAATCCTCTGAATCACAATGTTGAACAATCTCTTGACTAATATAAATTAAAGTCTCAAAAACTCTCTCGAATAATAGAAGTCGATGCCTCTCTGACAGTGCATCAACGCCTCAGTACCTGTCTGACAATGTATCTTGAAGCGCCTAAGTTCTAGTATTAAATATCAAAACTCCTCTCTTATCCTCCCGGACTCGACTACCTTATCTCCACCCATCGCCTACGTCATTACTTCTTTTCAACCAATCCTCTACAACTAGTTGCTCACATGACTTCCTCCGAATTGTTACAATTTCTGTGACGCAGTCTTCTTTACAACCAATCACTGCTCGTTTAATAATTACAAGATTCCTTGCATTCTTGTTTGGTATGTTTCCCGAGTTGTAATCTAGTTTAACATCCGCATACTCGTGTCCTCCGTTCCTCACAAAGGTCCATTAATTTCGATACTCATTTGTTCGTCGCCGCACCCAGTTCTTCAAATTTCCACATCTGCCATAACTCGTTAACATTCCTTCATCAATGTATGAGTGCTCACTCACATGGGTGGTCGTAACCCCTTCCCCTTTTCTTGTTTTGTTTAGATTTAATATCCAGACCTTCATCCCCAAAACTACCTGAACGTGTCTTCTTCATTCAAAGGGTCGCATCACAAGAAGCCTTTATTCTCGTGTCCCCTTGAACCTACGAAACTAAGCTTCATTACATTTCTCACAAGGATTTACGAAATACCGCAACTAATTGTTTATTCCGAATTTCAGCAGCGCGTGGACGAGTGCTCCGAACGAAGGCTGTTTCCCCCTTCCCTTCTATTATCTCGAAACATACTAGATCTTCCTCTCAAAATTGTTTGAACGTGCTTTCATATTTCCACGTGTCCCATCATAAGAGGCCTGTTGTTTCCGTGTCCTTTCAGACTTATGAGATAAAGATTGCCTATATTTCTCACAAGGATTTACGAAATTCCACCGCTATTTGTTTATTACAAATTTCAGCAGCGTCTGGGTGCGTGCTCCTAACAAATGTTGCCTCTTTCTTCTCCTTACTCCTTCCACAAATTTTTCGAAATGCACCAGACCTCCCTCTGTAAATTGCAGAAACGTGCTTTCGAGGCTCCGCGCGTCACATTACAAGGGGTCCTTCATTTTCGTATTAGCTAGGACTAATAAAAGATGGCAACAACAGGTGCTGGAATGGCAAGGAAGAGAAGGTACCGAGATGACTCAAGAAGAACCCGACAGAACAATACAACACATAAAGGGAGGTAAAGCATCAGGGTTTGAGAAAATAGCTCATGAGATGGTTACAACAACGTATGAAATATATGATAAACAGCTTCTGGATTTATATAACCAATGCATATATGACGGGGATTTTCCGAAGGAACGGAAAATATTGCTGGTATTTGAAAAAGAAAGAAAGAGGGATTTGGCGAAGGCTAGCTCGTATTGTCCATTTACATTATTGCCTACATTAGGGAAAGTTTTGGATAGATGGCTTGATGAGAAAATTTGGAAATATATAGAAGAAAATGGATTAATGTATGAACACCAATATGGATTTAGAGTTGGAAAGAGCACGGAGGATGCTATACACGACTTAGTAAATATAGTCGATCGAAGAAGAGGAAAATACGGGCTGGTAGTATTTATAGACGTTCAAGGCGCATTTGATGTCAGGTTGGGAGAACTTCTTGCAACAACAATAGATTTGAATGTGCCAGGTTGATTATTAGACTTATTGAGATCTTTCTTAACTGAACGACATACTATGCTCACATTAGGAGGGGAAACAACATTTCTGTGGAGGGGAGAAGAATTTCTAGAGGGTGTCCCCAGGACTCATCTTTATCACGTTTGCTATGGAATTTGTATATAAACAATATACTAAGAACAATGCAAGAAAACCATGTTTACATTGTAGCATATGCGGGTGATATATGTCTATTTGTAGAAGAACAAAACTGCCGAGAGACAGAAGAGAAAGGTAATTGTGCTATGTGAAGAACTTGTAGAACAGAGTGGATTGAGTTTTCACAAGAAAAAAATAAAAGAGTATGTATTTTGGAAATAACAATAGAAAATGCTGAAATCCAATAATTAGACTAGGAGGAAAAAGCACCAAATTGTGCGTACTAACAAACACTAAGGTATTATTTTGGATGGTTTGACTTTTGGGGAACACATAAAATGTATGACGGAAAAAGTAAAAAAATGTACATTATAGTTTTCTGCGGGTAGGATACAATAACAAAAATCTATCACAACAAGAGTTAGTTAAATTATAGACAGGAGGAATCAGATCCATAATACGCTATGCAGAATGTGTATGTGTTGAAACTGACAAATATACGCGTAGAAAGACTACTACATTCCAAAGAAGGGAGATGTTAAGTCCGATTAAGCCGGTGCTACAACACGGTCGCGACAGCAAGTATAGAAGTGCTTCTAGGAGGCATGACAATACACATTCATTTGCATAAAATGAGGTTATGTTATTGGCTTATGAAAACGGGAGAAATACAAATTAACGACAAGCGAATAACCAAGGATGAGAAAGGAGGAAGAGAAGAAATAACCAGAGAATTGATGTATGCATGGCAGATACGATGGGCTAATGAAACGAGAGGACGACCAGTTTTTTCTTACATACCGGACGTGACTTATGCCTTTAGGAACAGAAAGTGGGGTAGACCAGGACAAGAATGACGGAGATGCTGACTGGACACGGAAATTTTGCGACGTACTTGACAAAAATACGAAAGACTGACAGGGAAGAATGTATTTGCGGGAAAGGCAAAGAAGACAGGAATCACGTGTTATGGGATTGCGACATCTATAATATGGAAAGATGTGAATTAATTTTGCGACTACAGAAAGAAGGGGTTAGACGGCTACATAACGACTCGGACACGTTATATACAAGAGCAAGATACAATATATTCCACGAAGTCTCCTGCAAAATTTGCATGGTACGAGATGCGATTAATATGATCTAACAGGACGTAACAAACAGGGGACGTGCCAATATGTATTGTGCTGTGGTAGGAAAACAGATGAGCAAACATTTTCCCCGTATAATGACTGTTAAAAATACGGGAAAACTTGAGTTAACATTCACTCAAATTATGAATTTATTTGTATTCAGGTTGTTAAATAAATTATTATTAGCTATGGGTTTAAAAATGTGTTCGTCGTTAGTGGCGTTATCTGTATACACTCGGACTCTCTTTTAAAGTTTTTTATTGTAAAGTGCCCTTTATGCGAAGTACTTAGTATGAAGGGTACGGTCTTGAATAATCATAAACAGTTCTGCCATGAGTTCCACAGAACTGTTTCGCCTTGCAAAGTAGATCTATTTTTTGGCTGCGTCGCTGGTTTACTAGTTTCAGCATCCTTGCGAGCTTCTGTGATGTGGTTGGAACCCCATTGGAAGCAAGAGTGAGCTGAAGCTGAGAATCCATTTCAGGAAAACGGATTGCTTCAGCCCCCTGCACATGGGTCTTTATTACTAATATTAGCACTGCACGGTAACATGTGGGCTCTTCGAGCCGCGCTAGCTGGTGATTTAATTCTAGAATTCTTTAGTTTAGTGGCACTGCGTTGTGTGATGGTGGTTCTGGACTACATACCGCAGGAGTGTCACTTTTGGTCAGCGCAAGGGAATTACTCAGGATTGAGTTATCTCCTGTTGCAAGCCCGAGAGTGTGCTCCCTCAGTTCAGTTTGTGATCTCTCCTGCTCTACAGACGGAGACGAGGAAATCTCCTCCCGGAGGGTCTTTTCTGTATTGCTACAGTCACTGTTCGGTAGATCAGAGCTGCGGCAATGGCAACTTCGGTTTTCTCAGCAACTTCGGCGAGGTCTTCACTGCTTCTCTACGCAATGGTCAGGGTGAAGTTCCAGTGGTTGTTCATCCCTGTTAGAGGGATATAATTGAGACCCCTGCGGTAGTATATTCGCATTTGAGGATTCAGATGGCTCGGAGTGGTACTTGTTGAGGGAGCTGGGTACATGATGGAAGCTAATCTTGGGGATATACGGATAAATGTGAAATGATTTTGTTCCTTTTTTCTTTTTGTTAGAGTTTTTGGGGTTTCGTTGCTTACCAACACCGCAAGAACTTCTTTTGTAACTTTATTGAAAAGGTGTGCATATGCATTATCACTAAAGAGTTCTGCGAGTTGGTTAGTGGAAGAGTGAGGTGTAATGACTCTTAATTTTCCAGTAACCTTTTTTGTGACCGGACAATGGAATATAACATTCTCAGGGTATGCAGTTCCCCGCAGATACACTGTGAAGATTATTTTTGGGTAAATTGGTAAAATTTTGAGTTGAAGGGATCATGGCCAGATAGAAACTGGATCACCTCCGGGGTCATAAGTAATTTGCATTGGTTCCTTGGTTTTAAGTTGGAAAAAAATTGATGCTCTGTTATCCATTTTTCGGATTCTTTCATCCCACATTTTCTGTATATACCACTATTTCTTTTTTATTGACGAACCTGGGGACGTCTGGAAATTTTGAGCTGTAATCTAAATTTTTCCTGAGATGATATTCCAACGCACTCTGAAGAATTTTTAGGTCAACTGGCTTGAAGTTTATTATTAGCAGTATGTTTTCCCTAGATGTTGTGGAGAATGTTTTAAACATAAACACCACGACCTTCCTTTGCGTTTTTAAGAAGTATTCTATCTTTATCATGGACAGTCCGTCTGCCCACTCGCGGCGACTGAAAAAGTGACGATACTGAAAAAGGTTTCTTGGTAGTAGGTGGAACTGACACTGATGAATACATTGTATTCCTCCCCGGTGATGTTATTTAGTTAAAAATGGCGTTCTTTGCTCCCTGGGAAATATTTTTGGCATGCTTTAAGAAATTGAGTCTGGTGGAAAGAGTTAATCCTAGTTATTTTGCAGAGGGTAAATTTTTTATAGATTTATTCTGGATTTTGATGATGGGAGGTCAGTTTAAGTCTAAGGACGAATGAGCACCATTGTTCCAATTTGTTTGTAATGGACAGAACTTTACTTTCCATCTCATGTCTCTAGTTGCCTGGAACAAGAATAACAAGATCATATGCGAAAGCTATGGCTGTCACAGACTTCACTGACCTCAGTTAGACAGGTGTCCATGATAATATTCCAGAGGATTGATCCTAGGACTGATCCCAGTGGACAGCCCTTGGTTAAATTTTTGTGATGTTGTCGTTCACCAGGTAGGAATACCCATCTGTTGACGAAATAATCTTGTATAATGTCAAATAGATATTTTGGAAAATCGAAGGTTTTTAGGAGATAGGTCAAAGATGGCCACCAGAGCACATTGTCAAATGCACCTTGTGTATCAAGGAAGAAGCCAATAACGGATTTGATCGGGTTAGTTAGTGTGTTTTATTTTAATAGATTTTTTGCATCGTCTGTTGATTTACCTTCTATGAATCCAAACATATTGATGGGAAAATGGTATAATAACTTTTTGCATTCTTTTGTTGATTACTTTTTCAAATAGTTTGCCCATTACGTTAAGCAGGTAAATGGGGCGGTACGCTTATGGGTCAGACTGGTTTTCAATTTTCTTTATTTGGAATTTTGAGCTAGGCTACTTTCGAGACATTTGGGAAGCATCCCATTTCTAGACAGGCATTGAACAGTAAGACTAAAGAGGGCAAGATCATGTGAATTATAATCTTAACAATCTCAATTTTAATTCCATCGGGACCTGAAAATTGTGTATTTTTGATCGAGTCGTGCTCGTGCCACTTCATCCTCGGTGACGTTGGTATTCATATTTTCAGCGTTAATAGACTACGGAGATGGGATTGGACCTCCGATTCCTCATCGTCTAGTAATAAAGACCCAACCAAGGCTTCCGCAGATTCCTTCCATCCAGAAGGTAATTCTCCATGAAGGGAATTTTGTAAGCTCGATTCCATGGTCGGCATATTTCTGCATTAATATTTTTTTTCCATTCGTCTGTTTTGGCTTGTTTTAGAGCATAGTTATATCTATTTCTAGCTTGCGTATACATTTTACGATAAGTTTCAATTTTTGTTATATTCTTGTTACTACTGTACTTCCTCCATTGTAGTCTTGAGATCTTTCTAAGTTTATCGAGTTTCCCACTCCACCATGGGCATTTTGATGATTTGAAAACTTTTGTTATTGGGATGGAATTTTTCGCCGCTTTTTTTATTGCGTCCGAGAGGATTTTTGCCGATAGATTTGGATTTCCACTCATGTTTGGAGGATTAAATTGTTTGCAAAACTTGTTCCAGTTTCACTCTTAGATTGCGGTGAACCTCACGCCTACCGACTACGCCAGAGTTGAATGAGAATGTTAGACGGGCCGGGGTGGCGAACGGGATGGCGCAGTCAGTAGGCGCATGAGCGCGCAGAGCTCAAGGTCCCGGGTTCGAACCCCGGTCCCGTCTCCCATTTTCATTCGACGTAACATGATTAATTTGTTCCAGTTTGTTTTATTTTAATAATAGTTAAAGTTTAGAATGTCCTGGCACAGAGCAGTGCTGACATAGTTTGACGGGTACAATTTCTCTTCGTGTACCCAGGTCCCTGCAATTCAGGCATTTAGTTACCTATGAATAATAATTTACTATTTTTTACAGTTATTTTGACCCGTACTTTGAATTTCAAATGTGATTAACCGATGGTCACTTTCTCGTGCACTTGCCAATTACTTATTAACTTGGCCAGCCCGGTGGAGGAGAGAGTGACATCTATATATGAGGATCCTTGGTGAGAGTTGAATGTTGGTATGTGGCCGGAGTGGTTCAGTATAATTAGATCAAACGTCGAGATCAAGTTTTCTATTTCTTCACCCCAATCATCTGTCAAAAGTGAATTTCAGAGGGAGAAGTTGGCGTTGGCATCTAAAGATATGAGTACTTCATTTTCCCGTTTGTTTTGCAGATGTTTTAATTGTTTGATATAGATTTTAATGGGGTCCAAGTATTGAAAGTATGAAGTGATGATCCAAAAATTAAGATTATAAGTGATCTCAACAGCGATTCAATGAGTATTTGAAAATTGTATCAGTTTTGAAATTTGGATATTTGGGTCGCGAATTATTACTGCTGCCATCGGTATTTCACCCATTACAACTCGAAAGTTACTGGGAAGAGGAGGGATTTTCCTTGCAACAGAAGAATATCTAGCTCATTTTTATAGAGTATTTTGTATGCTCATTTATAGCAGATTTTGACCTCATTGTGTTGATCTGTCCCACTTTACATTCCATAGTTTATTCTGTCAATAAGGCGCTTATACATTAATTGATGTTTGTCATCCCGTTTTGTTTGGGTATTTACAGCAGCTAATTTGTCTAAATGTGCAAAGAATACATAAATTCTGCGCCTCCTTTTTTGGACAGTCCTGTTCAGAATGTCCTGGCACAGAGCAGTGCTGACAGATAGAATTTCTCTTCGTGTACCCAGGTCCCTGCAATTCAGGCATTTAGTTACCTATGTAAAGACCCTAACTGAACACCAAGAATAACCTATGTATATTCTTTTATTGTTAATAATTTGTTTCCTTAGTTCTGGCGAGACTTCTACTACCTAGTAGCAAGTCTCTTTGTCCCTTGGATCTGTCCTGAATTTGAGTGAGATATCATCTGGGTTTATTTCATTTTGTGTTAAAACGAAATTAATTAGTTCCTCTTCCTTTAATGCGAAAGCTACGTCACAAATGATCATTTGAGTTCTAAATTTATTTACAAGTTTAACTTCATAGTGTCTTAAGTTTACTCTTGATTTGTTCTGCATCTTCATCAGTTGCAACCTGAATAACCACGTTATCTTTAGATGCTTTAATGATACGGATTTTGAGTTTATCTTTGACGGGATTTATCACAGAGGACAGATGTTTTTGTCTTCCTGTTTTGAAGTGAAAATCATTGTTTTTGTAGGTGGAGCTGGGGTAGGGTTTGGAGGAAGTGTGGGCTCGGGAACGAGTGTCGCTGCTTTCACCCGAGCAGCATTAGTAGGTTTGACTTGCTCAACTGTTTCTTTGATTATTTGTCTCATAGATTTGGGAGAGATGTCTGTAGTTTGTTTGTAAGTTATCAGTTCCTTCATTCTTTTTCTTTTTTTTTCTTTTGTAAAAAGTTTCTTAGTGGTATTTCTCTGCTGAGTTCGAAGAGCAGCATTCTGAAGAAATGCCTGAATGCATTTAGAGCATATTGTCAAAATGTCGCTTGACGATATCCTTGTTTGCTATGGTTACTTTAGCTTTTTCTAGGGATCGTTCGAAATTAGTTTTTTCTTCTGTCATATCAAATACTAATTGCACATCAGTTTCATTCGTTTTAATAGTTTCTTTTACCAATTTGTCTACATCATTCTCCATTTGGTGTTCAGTCATTGCTTTTTGCTGCTTGGTATCTTGGGAGGAGGAGTTTTGCGGACAGAGGGAGGGGCTTGTGATATGATTGGGTGTGGCCTGGGTTGCTATGCGGGTGGTATCCTGAGGTCTGTCTCCTGATTGTGTCTTTCTGTAAGTGATTCGTGGAGGTTATTGGTAAGGTAAGGAAACTACTTATAGGACCATTCTATAACTTGAGCAGTGGTTGTGGATAGGTTTTCAAAATTCAATTAAATTGGGAGAGAGAAGTTTCTAGTTCTTTAATCATGACTGATTTCGAGATATTTCGTTTTGTTAGTATGCAGGTGCCGATGGAGGAGGCGCCAACCGAGGTTATTACTCCTTGTTCATGTAATATAGAAAAGATGTAGGGAGCTAGTGAGAATAGTAATATTGTTGGTAGTGAGGGAAGAAGTATAGGTTTTGGTAAAAAATCGGGGGTAAAGGACCAATTTAGCAATTAGTTTAACGTAATTTTAGCAGGGGTGATAAACTTTTTCTATGACGGGAAAGTTCGAACTCAAAAACTAAATTAGCGATATTTAACTTATTACGTGACTCATCTCAAGAATAGATATATCATTGAAGAACACTTTTTAGTATTTTTCTTGCAGCATAGTTAAATAAGTCATTGTACTTCCCTTTTCGAAGAGTTGGCCCGCAGACAGGTCAGTACGCCGAACCAGCTGACGTGTAGTACAACTCCAGCAATATTTGTAGTTTTAAGCTATAGATTTCAGGAACTATACACTCACTTCACCTGTATGACATTTTTATACAATCTTCTTAATCATAATTATTCACTTGTAGACATTGAGTTTATACCACTAGGATTTATAGAAAACTGGGAGCTGCTCCGCAACACGTATGCATCGCTACGCGACCATACACTAACTCGGGTCGGGGAATCAGCGCCAATACGGGTTTATGGAGAGACGCAGTACAGATGACGCCTTGGTAACTTTATGCAGGAAAATAGCTGAAAGGGAAACTAAGTATTGCGTCAGTGCATTCCTGCTTAAATAGAAGGGGCGTTTGACAATGCATCATGGGAAATAATTGTGACAACATAGTAGAAGAAAGGGTTGCAAGCTTACTTGTTAAATATGGTGAAGGTGTTATTTGAAAACAACAATACATATGAAATTAGTAGATGCGAAATTAGTTCGTCCACTTTTCGTGTGCTGTCCGCAGGAGTCAGCAAGTGGACCGGTATATTGGCTATTAGTGATGGATAGGATTTTGTGGTAATTGGACAAGAAAAGAGTAGATACCTTGGCATACGTGGATGTCCTAGTGTTTGTAGTGAAAAAAGATTCGCGCAAGAAATTAAAAGATGTGGCGCAGCAATAAATGAGTGCAATAGAATCTGTCAGGAAATGCAATTAGAACTGCCAGGATAAGAGACTAAGGAATAATTCCAGAGAAACAGAATGCAATGGGTCCATTTCAAATCAAAAAACTAATGTCATTTTTGGATTCTCGTACGAAAACTAGTCTAAATTTACAGGTTATCAGCTATTTTCGTGTCTTATATTGATTTGTGCGATAGAAATTGTTTTTAGTGATTTTAAATATTTTCAACTATAATCCTTTGATTTTTCTCTCACGAAAAGGTTTGCACTGAAAATATATGTTTTCCACATAATTGTTATTGGAAATTTGGTATAGAAACTGAAAATGTTTTCAGAAGCCAACAAAATTTAGTTTCGATACATGAAAAACGCGATTTTAATGTTTTTCAACTTTAATTTTTTTTCGATGAGTATACAAATATTTTTTATTCTTTTTAGGCCAAATCTATTCTAAAGTAGTTGATGTTTGAGTTTTTCAACAATTTTTTTCTGGGAATCAACATTCAGAAGTTCATACACGATTAATTTGGTGATAACTCAATTTTCATTGTTATATAATCGACGCTTAATGTAAGTGTTTGCTTTTTATCGTTGTTTGACAACTTTGAAAAGATCTTTGTAGTTATCGTCATTTTCTGTACTTCCGATTTTGAATGTAGGAATAATGAACCATAAAACCACGTGACATCTGCAACTGGAAGTATGCGCATTCGAAGTCGAACATTTGATTTGATCTTAGTTTGTCTGCGGGTTTCCTTGGCGTGAATTAACATAACTGTATTAGTGGCGTAAGCGATTGTCTCGCTTGAGAATATGTCTCATAGCCAATAAATACAAGACAAAAACAACATTAACATAGACGCATATTTCGCTATTTTGTAATTTTTCTCAAACATTTGAACGAATGTTCATATTGTTTGTCTTCTGATCATGGCTAGTTCATGCTAGTATTCATATAATTGATTTCAAAAAAGTTATTTTTTTTTAGGTTAAGGGCATACTTCAACTCTTATTTCAAAAGCATTAACCATATTTTAGATTGTGTCAATTTGATAGCTAATTTAGGTTAGTATTTTGACAAATAAAATTCACCAAGACATTGGCTCATTCAAATACTTCGCCTTTGTTATAATTTCATTATAATTAGATGAACATATTTTGCTGGCAATCTGACAAAAATTTTCAAATGTACGAAGTCATTGAATCTTTCCCGAAAAATTGATCTGATTTAAATTCCATTAATTATTTTGTAAATCATACTTCTTAGGTGAGGCTAGGTGTCACGTTGGAGACAATCTGAAACATGTGGAAAAAAGGATTATTTAACATTTGACAGTTTGTCTGATGAAAATAAACGACTGTTAAGAGTGGTGAACAGGTACCGTTATTTTGTTTCAAGCTTAACGAAACAAAGAATTATAATATATTTATGAAAAAATATCAATTATAAACTGTTTTTCATTAGGTTTGAAGAACTTTTTATCTTATTCAAAGCTGTGCCGATGCCATTTTGATTCATACCTCAAGTGTTATGCTGTAAATCAAAGAGTCTGCTTCGAATTCCACACACATCCAAATTCTACACACAAAACTCGTATTACAAAGGGTTTACGTGACGAAACAATCGATGTCTCTGAACAGATATACAGGTTCTTATATACGTTTTCTAGGCTTCGTCTAGGGGCGTATTTATTGTAACAATAAATCGTGAATTTAGTATTATTTCAATTCTTATGATTTTTAAACACTATACTCAGAATAATCTATAGTTCGATAATAATTTGTACATGTAAAATACATTTTTGTGTTATATTACAAACATATTGACATTCTATTAGTACTATAACTCGCATCTAACTTTTTATCTTATCTAGGAATTTTTGCTTAAATTTTTGAATCCACCTCTGCCTTAGGGCCCTTGATAGGAATTGATGGGATGGTCCCTTGCTTGCTTCCAGAGAGTAAATTAGTTTATTGTCCTCCACATAGTCATACGCAGTTTGTACTGCTTTTTTGACAATAAATTTTTTATGATAAAGACAAAACTGAAAATAAACGTGATTCCTGGGATGAAGTACTGCGACGCTTGTCGCAAATCAGTGAATGAAAAATTGAATAATGACAAATACCTTTAAAAAGTCATTCAAATTAAAATTTGCATGTTTTGAATATTAAAGGTGTGTTTTTTCAATTTTTGACAAAATCTTCAATTACTATGAAAAATTTATATTTATAATCATGTACAATACACTGTTTTTCAATCAAAACCATTTTGCTGAAGAAAAAAAAAAAAGATTTATAATCTATAAAATACGTACAAATGATTATTTACCTCACAAAAGTTAAATTCCTTTTAAAAAATGTTAAAAATTTGGAAGATAAACTAGTAAAAAATCAATTTTGCATGAACAGAATAAAAAATTAAGATCAAATTAGCTCTTCGCTGATTTCACGAGGTTTACGGCTCATTATTCCTCCATTCATAATCAGAAGTACAGAAAATGACGATAACTACAAAGATCACTTCAAATTTGTCAAACACAATGGTACAAAGCAAAAAATGACATTAAACATCGATTGAAAACAATATAACAATGAAATAAGTTGTCACCAAATTAATCACATAGGAGCTTTTGAATGTTGAATCAAAAAAAAAATTGTTGACAACTCAAACATCAACAAGATTAGAATAGATTTGTCCCAAAAATAATTTTAAAAAATTTATACTCATGTCGAAATTATTTGATAAGAAAGTGAAAAACATTACAAATTGCATTTTTCATGTATCAAAACTAAATTGTTAGTTTTTGAAAATATTTTCAGTTTCTATACCAAATTTCCAATAACAATCATGTGGAATACCTATATTTTCAATGAAAGCCTTTTCGTGAAAAAATATCAAATGTTTATATTTGTAAATATTTAAAATCAATAAAAACAATTTCTATCGCAGTTAATATAAGACACAAAAAAATTGGATAGCTGGTGAATTTAGATAAATTTTCATATGAATAAAAAAATGAGTTTTTTATTTGATACGGGCCAATTGTATGAGTTCGTCAGGAATTGTACCCCAACGGAAAACTGCATTGAAATCCAAAAAAATTGCTGTTATATTTTGTTGCTGGAATCCCTTCATTAGGATGCAAAATGTGCCAAAAAGTTTACCCCCCCCGCCCCGTCAAATACAGATATGAAGAGTTAAATAATGTTTTTTTTCGCAATTTTTGGGTTTTCTCTTGATTTTAAAATAAAATTTTTGCATAAAAATGCATTATGGAAATTTTTGAACAAATTTAGTTTGTTTGGGAAAAAAATTATGCGATATTTCGCCGCTAGAGAAGGGTCAATTCACGTGAGCAAATCTGTACAATGATTTTTATAGATTGATTTCCTTATATTTGTATTAATTCCTTTATATTTATGTTTCGTAATGAAATATTATATGAATATTATATATTATAATTAAAATCATATATTCAACATGTTATTAAATATCCAAAATTTATGCATGTAAATTTATATTAAAATTGAATTTAGGACATTCAAATAAATCAAACAATTAAGTAAATTTTAATAACTTTTATTTTTTTAATATAAAATATATGATGAATTGCAAATATTAAATATTACTATCACTATCAACCTGACTACTTTCAACAGAACAGTCACTGCTTTCTGAATTATTTTCTAAAGTGTTAGATTCCTCAAAATTATTTGTGAAAGTACCTTCTTCAATTACATGTTCCAACTGATCAGTTTTTAAAAGTTTCTTTGGCTTGTACAGAATTTTCACCTCTACCATTGCAATGATAGCACATTAAAGAACATATAAGTCCAGTTTTTCTGCAACCACAAAATTGCTCCACAGCCTTTGGTACACTTGCAAGGTATCATATTTAAAACCTCGTCAGGTACAGGATGATTATCCTTTTCTAATGTCAAAGAAAATAATCCATTTTCATTTCGAATCAAGCCCCAATCCTCAGGATTTAAAGGCCTATCATACCAAGTTTGAATTTGTAGGTTTAAACATATCTTAAAATTTTCAACTTCTTTAAATACAACTTTATGCAGCAAAAAACATCCATCAACCACATAAAACTTTTTTCGTCCAAAATTTATGCTATCAGTAGATGTTACGAACCAAACGTTCGTAAAGCATTTATCTTTACATTCTCACGTACTACGAACTCTAAGATGTTAGTATTCTGTGAGAATTCAATAATTATTCTAAGTACATAACTACTCTGTGAATGCATAAGCATTCCTTGTACATAAACATTCATTGGAAACTGCAAACTCCGTGTGAATTATAAGTTCCATGACAATGATCGATACACTATTCATGAACGTGCTCCATATAGACGCTCTGTGCATCTACTATATATACAGCAGTGTTCAAGCCATTACAAGTTCAGTCTTCATTCCGATGCTGCCGCGCAGCAGAAAGCACAGTCTTCCTTTAGAGGGTCACGATGATACTCTGAAGCTCAGTCTTCGAAAGGGGTGACATGTCGTCACGCGCGTCGTACGTCTGCTCTCCGTTATCGTCAAAGTTTTGAACTAGAGTAGCATTTTGCTACTCCAATGTATCGATATTACGGACCATTTTTTGGAACAGTAACTTGTAAAAAGTTACTCTGCTGCTGCATCAATACAACTCATGGCAAACTGCTGTGAATTAGTCATCAAGGCATTAAACATGTTTGTTCATACAAATTTCTAAGTTTCAGCAGTTATCAGTACATCTGCTCTCCACGCTGTCACGAGGAAACAACTCACTTCGCGTAAGACCATGGAAAGCTGCGACCGTGGCCACGAAGAACTTCAAGTCAACACTATGCATCAACATAGCTAAGTATTAACACCCGTGTAGACGAGTCTTACATCAAGATTAGAGTTTATTCTCAATCTTATGTGATATAAAACCCTGCAATTAAATTACATGGTTATTCAACCATTAATTGTTAATTACTTCGCAGGTGATATTGTTTATATTCAAGTTTGTTACGGGGAGTTACAACTCAAAAACTTGAGTTATGGTGGGGCGTTTTTTTGCGTAGACCAGTTTCGGTCACGCTTCAATTTTGTACTTCATCCATTTAGTAATTCTGTTTCAAATGCTGGGAAAGGGTTTAATGGGGATTTTTACAAACAATAATTGTTTGTATTTCATGATAGTGGTATATCCACGTAACTCTAAAATTTAACATTTTCAGAGTATTGGTTGCCCACAACCAATATCAATCTTGTTACTCAGGAGAATATTTACGTAATTCAGTTTGTGTAATTATAAGGTAAATTGATGTATATTTTTGTCTAAGTGCAATAAATGTATATTTTGTGAATCTGAACCATGCTTTAAAGAATCTGCCTTCATTTTTATCTTATATGCTTGTTGAAACATACAAGTCTCCCATATCCTCTCCTATGGTGCAGCGAATGGTCATTCGTTTGTAACAGTAGAAGTAGGTATAAAAATGTTATACAAAGATGACTTAGTATTCTTTCTCATTCCTTTTTTCATTGAATATAAAGGAAAAGGAGCTAATTCATACTTAAAATATTTGTAAAGTTGTTCAGATTTTTTAAGAATCGCAATTCTTTGAAAAATCTTTAAAGGATTTATCACTATTTCTTCATTACAGATTTTTATACTGGAATTCGTAGATGGTAGGGGCAAGACTATATTTTCTTTCAAATTTAACATCATCAAATTTTAAATCAATAATATCTTTAATACATTTTTCACCTGCTTTATAACAGTTAATAGATGAATTTCCAATTATACCAGTACTTCTTCTTAGCGTGCCTGTCCATCTCGGATGCTGGCGATCAACATGGCTGTTCTGGCTTTTTCTTTTGCAATTCGGAACAATTCTTCAAAGCTTTTGTTGAACTAGATTCTAAGGTTGAGCCAGGAAATTCTCCTTCTGCCGGGAGGTCTTTTTCCTTCTATTTTCCCTTGCAGGATAAGTTGAAGCAGCCCATATCTTTTTTGATTCCTCATAATGTGACCAAGATATTGCAGTTTACGACACTTGATAATGTTGATCAACTCTGGTCTTTTGTTAACACGACGTAGAACCCCTAGATTTGTAACTTTACGAATCCATGATAATCGCAATATTCTTCTGTATAGCCATAGTTCAAAGGTTTCAAGTTTAACAGTAGTTGCCTTCGTAAGAGTCCATGTTTCTACGCCATACAAGAGGACTGAGAACACACAACACCTGAGGAGCAGCATTTTGGTGTCCATGGCAAGGTCGTGACTTTTGAAGACTGAGCTCATTGAATTGAAAACCTCGCCTTTCCAATGCGACAATTTATCTCTTGAGAACTGTCCTATGCTTCGTTAATGATGGTACCCAGGTACAGATAGTGAAACTCTCACTATTCTATTGTCATCAGATCATTGCATGTACACATTCACCCCTCGTATGTTCTTGCTGATTATCATAAATTTTGTTTTATTTGTGTTGATATCCAGGCCGTATTTCTTGCTTGTATCAGAGATTCTGTTCAACTTCTGCAGTCCTTCCATTGTATCCGCAAACACAATAGTGTCGTCAGCATAACGCAAATTGTTGCGTTTGACACCATTCACTTAGATTCCTTCGTCTACGTCAAGTAAAGCTTCTTTGAATGTGTTCGGAATAAAGGTTAAAAAGTATCGGTGATATTATACAACCCTGCCCTAGGCTTATTGTCACTTGCTCAGATTGGTCTTTATCTATTATCATGACTGCAGATTGGTTCCAGAATAAATTGACAATTACTCTTAGATTTTTTTCCATCAATTCCTGTATCCTTTAGTACTTCTATCATATGATCATGTTTCACACGATCAAAAGCCTCCTGATAATCAATTAGGCATGCAAATACATTACAGTTGATGTCCCTATATCTTTGGAACAGTATCTGTACACTAAATATTGCTTCTCTTGTACCAACTGCCTTTAGAAACCCAAATTGGTTGGGTTCTATCTGGTCTTCACAAATTTTGTATATCCGCTTGTGTATCACTTTAAGAAACAGTTTTTGCAGTTGGCTCATTAAACTGATGGTACGGTAATCCCCACATACTTTGGCATTTGGTTTCTTAGGTAAAGCAATGAACTCTGATTTGAACCATTTTGGAGGTATTTTACCCATTGAGTAAATGTGGTTGAATATTTCTGTAATCATTTTTACTTTTTCTTCATTGAGCAGTTTGAGGAATTCTGCTTGTATGCCATCTGGTCCAGTTGCTTTCCCTTCCTTCATTTGGTGTATGGTCGCTTCCACTTCACTTACTAAGATATCTGGTCCCGCTGTGTCTGATATCTCCGGTTCTTCTTGTCTCCTCATATCATCTTGAAATAACTATTCCAGATATGTCTCCCCTTCTCTCTTTTTTCTTCCTTGAAGATTATAAGATTACCACTATCATCTACTAGCTTCCCACTGTTTGATTTATGTACCAGTAATTAAAGAAATCAATTCTGGCCTTTCTGGAAGCGAGTCACGATTTTTAAACCATTCTTCTTATTTTTTAATGTCAACAGTATCTTGAGCTATACGCGAAGGTCGCAAGTTCACATGTTGTTCAGAACTGCTAAAATAAGTTTGACAGAATTCCTCAACTCGATGAGATATATCACAGTAAATTGGCATCCCCAATATTCATTTTATAATGAATCCCTCTTCATGAGTTAAATCACCAATACTATGCATTCTCATAGTGACCACTCGCATGAAAGAAAGACAACATTTTTTGTATTGTACCCAAACGGAATTTGAAGTTATCTGTAAGTTCTGCATGAATAAGTTGTTGAACAAGAGTTACCGTTTTAAAATATTGTCCATAATTGAGCAGTCTTTCCTCTATTATCCATATTTTCGATAATTTTTAAAAATTCATTTTCCAGAATACTGAATAAGATTTGCTTTTCGTGATCTTTTTCATCATAAAAAAAGTTTATCACCTCGTTTTACAAATTCTGTTAAATGAATTTTAATTTGTATTTCTATTGATTCCTTGATTTTTATTTCATCAAAAATAAGTTTACCCAATGCTCTTAGAACCAATAAATGTGCTCGCAAAGCTCTTGAAAAAGCGCGGCCATTTAACATTTTATCGACGGAATTTTCTACACGCGCGCGCGCACACCCACACATAATATGTGTGTATCTGTGAATATATATTATGTGTATGTATGCGTGCATAAGAGTGTAAAATGTTATCTTTAGAACACATGATTCTCATAAGATACTATTAGAAGTACTTTCTTCGCCCTCTAGCGGCGAAAATTCGCATTATTTTTTTCCCAAACAAACTTAATTTGATCAAAATTTTCCTTAATGCATTTTTATGCATAAATTTTACTTTAAAATCAAGAGAAACCCCCAAAATCACAAAAAAAACATTGAACCATTCACACCCGAAATTGGGGAGGGGGGTTCCCGAGGAGAGGTGGTAAACCTTTTCGGGGCACTTTTTGCATTCAAATGAAGGGATTCCAGCAATAAAATAAAGATTGGTAATTTTTTTATATTTGACCCCCTTTTTCGCAGATTTCTGTTGGGGTTTACCCAAAGATAATGCGGCTCGGTTACGTACGCTCAGATAGGAGAAAGATAATTGTCTAGTTGAATAAAGAGAAAGTCCAAATAGTGAGGAAGCAAAAATATTGGGGTGTTTTTCTGGATAAGACTGGCATTTGGCCAACATTTTGGATACGCAACATTTTGGATACGCAGAGAGCCGAACCCGAACACTGTTAACAGTGTGATAAGGTTTGGAATAACGGACTACAACATAACTCGTAAAGGCTAACCATATTGTACATTGGGGCAATAAGACCAATGATGACGTATGGATGTCCATGTGGGGACACAGTAGTTTACCAGCATGTGGAAATAAAATTGCGATATCTACAACGCAGGTGTTTACTACAAGTAACAGGGAGCTATAAATTAGTACAAGCTGAAGCATTGAATGTCATATCAGGGATACTACTATGACTTGCATTTTTTGTGGGGTTTTAGGGCTCGTCAACGGCAAGGTCATTAGAGCCCTTGTGTGACTTACACGTACAGAAATTACGGACTAGGTACATGTTGCGGACGGGAGGGAAGATGGTGAATGGAAACTTACAGCGAAGGGAGGATTAAGGATCAAGAGAGAAGATAACTAAGAGGGGCAGCATCGAATAAAGAACGATCGACATATTGATACATATAGCAGGTGACATTGTGACGAAGGCGAGAAAATGGTTACCACTGTAACGTCACGGAGTTTCGCGACGCTATCGGTGGAGGTTGAAGTTAATTTATTAGAGAAGTGAAATTTTAGTGTTGGTCTGCCTTGTTAGGAAATGTGCATTTCATAAGATGGTACAGATGAGGTGATATTGTTGGGGAGACATTGTTGTGGTTGACAATGTGAAAAAGAAGATAGTTGTAGTGGCTCATTTCTCATTGGACACTTACTTCGAACAACAATTACGAGTTCTATCGAGTAGGAGGAATTGATTGTATGGATGGAGAAAAAGAACAGGAGTTGCTGAGCGCGAGTGGTCAGAGTTTGACGCTCAGATTGTGACAGAACTTGGGGACATTTGAGTGAAAGAGTGTACATCTTGAATTCAGTGATACGTGGGTGTTTGCTATAAATATTCCAACTTGTATTCGTGTTATAACTCATGTAAGTTTATTAGTTATATTAAACTTATACAATTCCCAGTTCTGGTAGTTTTTCTGGTTTTCGGGTGCAAAGCCAGAGGTGGCAGCGGAGGACTACCCGATACCTAAGAAGGATTTTAAATTAGGTATTGTAAAGTATTTATCTGAAAGTCATCGTATGAAAAGTGTAACGTTTCGTGAAAAAAAATCGGCAGTGTGAAATCTGCTCGATACTTAGGAACGCTACGTACGCCGTTATAGGACGTTACAACCACCAACGAGAACACTGAGTTTATAACAGGCCATGGATATTTCGGTGTGTATTTATAAAAAATTGGGAAAATAGAGGATGAGCAATGTCAATGTGGCAGGAATGAGACGCCAGAACATATACTATGGGACTGCTCAATATATGGCTATGAACGAGGAGCTTACATCAACAAATTCAGGGAGGTAGGATTGTTAATAGAGATAATACCACGTTAATAGAGACAGGGAAGAAATTTGACGTCTTAATAAATTTAATATGTTAATAAATTAGGAGGGATACGACAAACTTTACAGCAATAGGCAAACACATAAAAGTTGAAATGAACAAGAGATGGAAGAGAATGATTGCAGAGATAGTGGATGAGCGCGCGCCTCCTCGTTGTGGAGAGTGACAAAGCGGCAAAGTTGCTCAATGATATGAAGAAAATATGATAGATCAGTGTTTCCCAACGTGGGGTCCACGTCCCAATGGGGGGAAATTCTATTGTAAAGGGGGGGGCACTTTTGAAAAGGGATCGTATGGCGACTCTCAGTCGCTACACGAGCTGGGTAAACGTCCAGTATTAGTAACTTCTGTCCGCCATGTTAGTAGCCGTGATTTCATTGTTAGACATTAGAGTTGAACTACTGGTTATGCTGTGCCGACACTAAGCATTTCACGCTATTTGTTCGCAGTAACGCTCAGCATTCCCCGTTGTTGTTAATTTGAAATAAACGTCCGTTCAATTGTTGTAAAAGTCTCGTTAAAAAAAGTACATTGTATAAATGTATGTGATATATAAGTGGTATGAAAATTCAATTAGTAATTTTCAGACTACGTTTACTCCAGTTCGTATTAATATTTTTAGTTTTTAATTTATTTATTTCAAACCATAGTGAAATGAGTGGTGCAAGAAAGAAAAAAATTCGTCAGTATTCGGAGGAATATTAAAAATTTTTGTTTCATACCTGCTGTCCACGATGAACGTTCACCTTTTTGTCTTTTATGCCAACAATGCTTGACCAATGAATCAATGAAACGAGGTCGTCTTGAGGGACGTATGAAGGCGAAACATAATGCTCATATTAATTCAGATTTGAATTACTTTCAAGTTTAAAAAAACATTTTGAAAAAAGAGAAACATAATTATGTTATTTTGAATGAAAATGGGAGACGGGACAGATTCGAACTCGGGATTATTGCGCGCGTGAAGCTCAAGGTCCCGAGTTCGAATCTCGGTCCCGTCTCCCATTTTCATTCAACATAACATAATTAATCTGTTACCTGGCGGTGAGGTTTACCACAATTTAAGATATTTCTACGTGAGAGCAACATAAAGTCTCTATTTACTGTACATAATGCAACTATTAATCGTACTCTTGACGTTAGATATCAAGTTTCATTACTCATCACTAAATCTAGGAGAAGTGATACTATAGTGGAGAATTAAATCAAACCATTAATATCAGCATTTCTTAAAATGGTTCTGGGAAAAGATGACAAAGACGTTAAAACTATGCCACTACGTAACAATACTGTTAGCAGAAGAATAGACGAAATGAGTGAGGATATTGAAATACAACTTGTTGAAAAGCTGAAAACAAGAAAATTCTCGATTCAACTTTGAGAGACAGTGAAGCCGTACTTATAACTTATGTAAGCTATATTGATTTTGCTGCAGAAATGTTCTGCAAATCATCAGAAAGCACCACTACCTCCAAAGATATTAAAATAAGAAAAATTACTTAGATGTCAATAATATACCAATGAAAAATCTGCAGCACAAAATGTATATCTAACATCTGCTGCGGATGGTGCTCCTAATACGAAGGGGAAGAAAAATGGTTATTTAAAATTGATGAAATATAAGAATCCGGGAATGTTTCTTGTGCATTGTGTTACTCATGTCATACTTTTTCTTTCATGTAATTTCACCTCAAATTTTCACCGGTATTTTCCCTTTAAGTGGTACATTTTCACAATAGCTTATTATGTCTTAAGAAAATATTACCTCCTAAATTTGTTTAAACTTTTACCGTTTTTACAATTAATACTCCTAAGAGTTATTTGAGTCACATAACAAAATATTTTCACCACTCAAATTATTTTGAAAGCACTAGAAAACTAATTATACATTTAATTGTTCACCTATTAATACACAGTAATATACACAAATATTTTTTCCTATCCAAATTATTTTTAAAATGTAACAAAAATTAATTTTACCCTTGTCATTTCATATTTGAATCAAAACAATATACAAAAATTTCATAAATTTGCTGCAAATTAATTAACCAAGACATCTCAATAATTATTAAATGCAATTAAATATAGTCTCAAAGTATTCGTGCATTGAAAAACTATATCCTTATTATTTGAATAAATATGATATTCTACAATAACACAATGCACCTATATTGAAAATTGGTACAATATGATGGGGTGGGGGTGGCATAAGAATTTTAGAAAGACTTAGGTGATGCATAGCACAAAAATAAAGGTTGGGAAACACTATAATAAATTAACAAAGAACCTCGTGTTGCACATGCTACGGAGGCGAGGTGGATTTGTTCAAAAGAAAAGGGGAAAAATATCTACAACAAACTTTGGTAAGACTATAAAACACCATAACAAGGATGAGATTTGGTAGATTTTTGTGTGTAGGTCATATATAAACCACTCAATGTTTACTTGCCGTTTCGATATAATTCATATCATCGGGGCTATCCAAATATACAAACAAAGGATATTTTTAAAACTACATATACAACTATCCTTATACATCTTTTCTATAAATAACACTATAATTTATTAATTACTATATACCAATTCTCATGTACCCTACTATATATA